>JAPFFF010000470.1:0-22079 GCA_039105265.1 Tritrichomonas musculus | reverse complement strand
CTTTTTGTTTTGGTTTTTGTTTTTGTTTTGGTGGATCAGTTGAATTGGTTATTCTCAGATCATCTTCAATTGGAACATAATTATAATCAATTTCGACTATTGGTTCTTGTTTTGGTAATTCAGATGGTGGATTATCAAAATAATTATCTTCAAAATCAGATTGTGGATTATCGAAATAATTATCATAAAATTCAGGATTATCATCATATTGAGTTCTTAACGGTGACTCTTTTTGAACCGTTTTTGTTGGTTTTATTGAATCTTGAATAATATTTTGTTTGAATTTCTCACTATTTGGAAGAGTTGTAATAACTTGTTTTTGTTTTTGTTTTGGTTCTGGTTTTTGTATTGGAAGATTTACATGAACTACGTTAGGTAAATTTATTTTTTTCGGTTCATATTTCTTTGTGATTATTCTGTTCCTGGAATTTTTTTTTCCCCATTTAATCTTTTCATTATTGTTTGAGCATATTGTGATCGATTAGATAACGGAGGTCTTTGAGTTTGAGTACCAACTGCATCATTTGTTTCTGTTATTGGTGGATTGGGTTCGCTAACGCTCACTGGTGGTGGAGGTGGAGGAATGGGTGTTCCTACTGCCTCATTTGTTTCGGTTATTGGTTTTTGTTTTCTTTCTCTCTTTTTATATACTAGATTATTTGATTCAATTAATTCAATAATATCTTTTCTTTTCATTGTTTCATTAAAATCAATACCATTTCTTCTTAACAATCTTCGAAGACTATCAATTTTAATTCCTTTATATTTTTCTCTCAATTCTTGATTTCTTTGTTTTGCTTCAGATAGCGGTTTTCTCGGTTTTGGCTCATTTTCTTTCGCCTTTTTCGGTTTTGGTTTTCTCTGTTGTTTTTGTTTTGGCATGGTTATTCCATTATCTTTACATTGCTTAATTAATTCTTGTTTCGATAAATTAAAATTGACAAAATATCCATTTTGATTCAATAAATCAAACAAATCATTTTTACTCAATGAGTCCCATTTTTGAGAATTCTTTTTTGTTTGTTTCTTCTCTTTCGCTTCAACAAAATCTTTTGCTCTAGGAACATTTGCTCTTGTCTTCGTCTTTTTTACTTCTTTACCAAATTTCCCTTTTGCTATATCATACATTGTTTGAACTAAATCCATTCTTGTTGCATCTGGTGGAATTGGATTAAGTTGAATTTTTTGAAATTTTTTTGATTGAATTGTATTAAATAAAGTTCCATAAGATAAATATCGATATTTACCTTTTTGAATACAATCTGCTTCATGTAACCAGATATTTAATTTTTCGTCATCTGTATTGTTATCTACATTATATCCTAATTTTTGTAATTTTTCAATTCTTTTAGCTTTTGGTATTTCACCATATTTAGCTATCATTTTATTTATTTTATCTAATCTTTTCTTCTCTTTCGCATCAACAAAATCTTTTGCTCTAGGAACATTTGCTCTTGTTCTTTTTGGCTTTGGCTCATTTTCTTTCGCCTTTTTTGGCTTTGGCTCATTTTCTTTCGCCTTTTTTGGCTTTGGCTCATTTTCTTTCGCCTTTTTTGGCTTTGGCTCATTTTCTTTCGCCTTTTTTGGCTTTGGCTCATTTTCTTTCGCCTTTTTTGGCTTTGGCTCATTTTCTTTCGACTGTAACTGTGGTGGAATTCCTCCTTTGAGTACCCATTCCATCTTCTCTTGTTTTTTCTCTCCTGCTTTCTTTTTTCGTTTCCAAGCTAATGCTGCATTCAGGTCATCAGAATGAGCTTTTTTGACTTCTTGAGCTACAATTTTTGTTCCTTTTTTCCTTTTTGCCCATTCTCTTGGAGTAAAAACATATTCATGAACTCCTTTGATTACATGAACCAAATTATCAACTGTTTTGATTCTATAATATCTATCATCAGTAAAAGAATAACTATCTCCTTTTCCAACATCTGTTCTCATTTTGGCATTTGATATTTGTTTCATTAATTTTTTCGCTTCTGGTGTTGTATTTGATCGTTTTGTATTTACTTTTTTTGACATTTATACTTGTAAAAATAATTATGATTTATTTATTTTTCTTTTGGGCCATAATAAAGTCTTGCAACTCTATTTGGTCTTGTCTTATGTGTTTTTCCTTTATCTGATCTTGTTTTTCTTGGTTTTCCACTTTTCGTCATTTTTGGTGCCTTTGGTGGTTTTGCACTTGCTCTTTTTGGATTTGTATATCCTGTTTTAGCCCAACGTTGAATAAGATTTTCTAATTTTTCCTTGGTATAAGTTGGTTCAATACGAATTTTTTGGGCCAAACAGAAAGCTTGCAATTCTTCTTTTGATCTATGAGATAAATCCATTGCTGCTGCTGCTTGACGTCTTTTTGGTGCAGCTGTGGTTTTTTTCTTAACTGTCCCTGCTTTCTTATTTATAGGTTTAAATTTAGGTAGTGGTGGCCCTTGTTTTTTCTTTACTGTTCCTGCTTTCTTATTTATAGGTTTAAATTTAGGTAGTGGTGATCCTTTTGCTGCTGCACCTGCTTCTGCTGCTGCTCCAACTGCCTCGACAACTTTCTTTACTGCATTTTCTGACATTGTTTATTTTTGATTTTTCATTAAATTATCAAAAAATAAAAATATTTTTTCTTTTTTTATCTTTTTCTTGTTCTTTTTACTCCTGATCTTTTGATTCCTTTATTTGATCTCGCTTTTCTTGGTGTTGTTGTTGTTTTTCGTGTTGGTTTGCTTCTTTTTCTTATTTGTTTTTCGATTAAATACAATAATTCTGGCGGGATTTTTGACATTTTCGTTCTTTTTGGTGGCATTTTTGATTTTGCAAAATTCTAGAAAAAGTTCACATCAAACCTATTTCCAACTCTAACTTCTCTAATATAAATTGCTCTAACATATTAATGAGTTCATTCTTGATGTAATTCATTTTCTATCTCATTAAAATCTTCTTCATTTTCATTTTCCTCTTCTCCATTTTCAGGATCTTCAAAAGTTTTATTTAAGTTATCAACACTCTTTGATTTTGTTATTTTTCTATTTCCTCCTTTCAAATGTGGTCTTGATGGCCTATCTTTTTTCATCCAATCTGACCACCTTACTGAAAATTCATTACCTTCATATAAATAATGAATACGAATATCTCCTCTTTTGTAATCATCTAATAATATACAATTTTCTTTAGCCATTTCTTCTCTCACTTTTTGAGTATTCCAACGGATCCTAGTCTTTGTCATATATTTTTGAGACAAAATAAAAAATTAAAAAAATTAAAAAAGCTTATTGTTTATTCTCAAAGATCAAAGTCATGGGGGTTATTTTTGATGTACTCTTGGATTCTTTCTTTCATTTTCTTGATTCTCTCTTCCACACTTTGAAGACTTTCCTTTTTCTTAAAAATGAAATGCTCGCTACCTCGAATCGCTTCTCGAAGTTCTCTGGCTTCCCTATTCATATCATTTAAATCATGTAGATATTTGAAAAAATCTTCCTTCGAAGGATGGAGATTTGACAAAGCATCAATTATTGGTAACAATATTAATACAAATAACATAAATAAAAAATGAAAACGGTTAGATCGGTTTTGACAGACCATTTTTTTAAATGTCTGAACCTTTAATTGATCAATCTCAAAGTGAAAGAATTGACCACAACGATGATTATTGTTGTGATTCTCCACCTCCGAATTGGTGTTTATGGATTGTTGTTATGATCGTAATTATTAACATTTGCTTGAACCTTCTCTACTTTTGGTTAAATATATTGGGTTAGTAAACAATCATTAATATTCAAAATATTTTTCTCTCTTTCCTTCTTT
Organism: Tritrichomonas musculus; assembly: GCA_039105265.1. Classification (NCBI taxonomy): domain Eukaryota; phylum Parabasalia; order Tritrichomonadida; family Tritrichomonadidae; genus Tritrichomonas; species Tritrichomonas musculus. The sequence continues at coordinate 18,287 of JAPFFF010000470.1, read as the reverse complement.
ATATGGTGTTGATATTCTTCTTTTGAATTCATTTAAGGTTGATACAGTCATATTTTTATTCATTTGGAAACATGGTTGACCTTTTGTAAGATCAAATGTTTGTTGATTCCCTTCGTATAAATATTTATATAATTTCATTGGATCATTATCAAATTCATTCTTATAAGCATATTTAATAGATTGTTCAGTTAATCCTTTCCCACGAGTCATATAATCAATTTCACCTGTAGAATCTTGTAACTTATCAATATACATCTTTTTCATCAAAAAGTATGATTCAATTGATTCTGGCATTTCTTTGTGACCATTTATAGTTGGAAAATCTGAATGGAATTGACCTAAATATTTACCTATGAGTTCTCGATTATATTTTTCTTTATAAGCTTTTTGTAATTTTGGTAAATCATTTATTTCAATATGCATTGAATCAGTATCCTGATAATAAATATGGCAACCAATATCAAATGCAAGACACATCACTTCATTCATGATTCTTTTTGACATACTTAATACATGAATACCTAATAATGAAAAATTAAAATGTTTATCAATTGGTCTCAATATTCTAACAGCATGCATATTATTTTGTAATTCAATATCTTCAACAATTTTGTTATAATTTTTGATCCAATAATTATCTAAAGTATCTTGATCATTAATGTATTTAAAATCTTTTTCAATAGGTCTTTCAATGGTTTTACCATAACAACTATTCATAATTAATTTATATAAATTTTGTAAAGGATTGTCTTGACTTTTATATTCTAATCTTTTCTCAAATATTTTTTGAATTTCTTTTTGGATATGATATTCTCTTTTTCCAGGCCAATAATAACCTCTTATTAATTCGAAATCTATTTTTTGAAATTCAATGAGATCTTCTAAATAAATATTATCGACAATCATTTTGAAAGGTTTATCGAATTTATCATCATTAAGGTTACCATCTTTTGTTTTCTTAACGATTAATGGAAATGGATAATGTTTATGAATTCCAGTAACTAAAATTTCTACTATATATGCACCTTGTTTTGATAAAAATTCATAATTTAATTCAGTTTTGGATATTACTACTGGTTTTCCTTGAACGGTATATAATCTATGAATTGCTGAAGGATATAAACTAACTGCGTCAAAATCTGCTAATTTTTCAGTGATATGCCACTTTTTGTTATAAGCAGTCATACATCTACCTCCATAAACAGCATATGAACAAAATTTCCTAACAATTCCACCTACTGAATATAAATCATGACCATAATAAACTTTATGATTAAATACATCATTAGCTAAAGAAGAAATTGAAATATATTTGAATGGATCGATTTTGAAATCTTGAATGAAACCTTGTCTAAATTTAACAAAACTTTCTCTTAATATTCGAACATCTTGATGACAATAAAATAATGCATATTTCCACATATCAAATTCATTATTATTTAAACGGCATCCCTTAATTTTGTTAATATTTGAACGAAATAATTGATAATCTTGTTCAGTCCATGTTTTATCTTCTTCTTTACCTGCTTCATTAATTTGACCTTTATTTGTTCTTAATCTTTCAAATGTATAATATTTGTATGGGAAAATTTCTTTTTCACAAGGAATATTAAACATTAATGGTAGATTTGATAGCTTGCAAGAGAAAATTGGATAACTATCTTTAAATGTTATCTTTTTGTTCTCAAATTTCAAAGTCATATTAAAACATTGATTTCCTTTAATAATTGATGATAATATTTTTATATTTTGATTATTGTTTTGTAAAATCATTCTAATATCATAAGCCAAATTATGAAAATAACAAATTGAATCAGTAGGTAAATATTTCAATAGATTTATATTACATTTTTCACCTAAGAATTCTTTCTTAATTTTCCCATCTAATGAATGTAAACAACATAAGAATGGAATATGAATTTTTGAACTTGTATCAGATTCAAAATCACAAAACCAATAAGAAGTTTCTACTTGTTTGATTATTTTTGTTTTTGGTTCAATTAATTTACAACAATATTCATCTTTATATTCTAATGTAGTATTTGAAATATCTTGATCAATTTCATTATAAAATATTGAATGTAATAAATGTTCTTGTGAATAATTAATTGGAATGAAATAATTTTTCTTAAATAATTCTCTAATCAAGTTTGAAGAAGTTATAAATGATCTACCTTTTGTCCAATGATCTGTAATCCAATCTTTATTATATTTGTCTTCATCTAACTTTTCAATATTTTTGATATAATAATATGTAAATGGTGTCTTTTCTTCGATGAAATAATGTTTTTGATATACATTGAATTTATGAGTTCGTTCTGGTTCAGCTTTTTGTATACCCATATATGTTTTTCTTTTACCTTTATCCATTGAACGTACAGATTGTTTTTGAGCAACAGAATTATCATCAATATAAGTTAAATTAAGATGAATATTAAATTCTTCACATAAATGATTAATACTACTTTGTGATAAATATCTATTTTGAATCCTTAATCTAATTTGATTTAATAATGATTCTGAATAATTTCCAGTTTGTTGTAAAGCATAAATGAAACAACAATCATTTAATTCTTCTTTTATTTTCTTTGTCTTTTCATTAATTAAACTATCAAATATTTGAAGCCTTGTCAGGTAATCAATTAATACTTTTGGACAACCAGGTTTTAATAAATATTTAAAGAATCCTCCATCGACTGTATTTTTATGTTTTGGATGTTTTAATATACTAAATTTGATTTGAGAAAATAATGAAAATTCAGGTAATCTTTGACCTTCTAAATCATATTCCCAACCTGGATTCTTTTCAATTTGATAAATGAAATTCTCTTCTGTTAAATTCTTTAATAATTCTTCATAAGTTTTTCCATTTAAAGGTACAGAATGCCATTGACCTCCAACTGAATAAGATAATTTATATTTTTCTGTTGCAGCTAATTCACCTATTTCATTTTCAAATTTCTTTCGTAAGAATGGAAATAATTTCTTTCGACCATAATCATTTAATTGTTCAAAATTAATTCTCCAATCAGTTGGTGAATCATTTAACATTTTTATATAACCATCAACAATTCTATCTTGATCATTTTCATTATTAATTTTCATGAATTGAATAAATGAATCATCTTTTGAATGAGGTCTAATTGAATTCTGAATATTTAAGAAATAAGGATCAGTTGGTCTTTTTGGTTCATATTCATTTGATTTTGGCTCAGGAGGTGGAACTAATTTTCTCAAAGGTACATTTTGTTCACTAACGGGCATTAATTTTCTCAAAGGTACATTTGGTGGTGCATTTGCAATTATTTCACGTAAATTTGATTTTTCTGGCTCAATTGGTGTCGATGGTGGGGGTTCAGTAAATTCTTTTTCTGGAGGAGGTTGATTTAAATATTGAGGGAGATTTGAATGAGTTAAACCTTTAACGAACCAAAATATTGAATCCCCATTCAATTTCCCATCATAACCATTTTCTTTCACTTTTTGTATAATATACTCATTTAATATTTCTTTACTCCGATCCCCATTCTTTTTAGAGAATTCTTTAAACGTTTCTTTACCATTCGTTAAGAGATTATAAATCTCCATTAATCTGTTAGGATTCGCTCTAATAGTTGTTGTCATGTTAACTTTCTTTTACAATAAAAATAATGGTCTGTCAAAACCGTTAATTAAAAAGAAAATGTTTATTGAGGTCGAGTTAATTGAAGAACGAAAACGTCTTTTATTAATTGTTCGATTTGAACACCACGTTCAGCAACTTTTCGATCAATTCTTTGGACAGAACTTTCTAAACGTTCCAATCTTGAAGTTAATTCATCAAGTTGAGAATTTATTTTTTGCATGAGAACTTTCGTTATATTCAAATCATTTCGAACATTCGATAGAAAATCTCTTGTTTGATCATCAATCTTTTTCTTCTCTTCGAAAAAGTCAGGTTCACTCATTTAAAAATAATGAAGTGTCAAAACCGTTTTTATATTTCATTCCTGATAATGACTAATATATTCATCTATTAACCTCTTTAATTTATCTAAACATGTTTTTGAAGCAGTAATGATAGAACTATAAATTGAGACATCATTTGTACCAAAATTCTTACGAATAATATCTTTTATATCTCTATTCGGTGTCATAGCTATTGGCATATTATCTTTGAAGTACCATTGATTTTTTTCTTTTGGTTTGATATCACGATAATAATCTTTATGACGTTTGACTAAATGTAATTTAACTTTTTCTGGATTATCTTTTAATTCTTCTAACCAAATTAAGAATTTATAATCATATTCTCTATTTTTAGGTACTAATCTTGGTTTTTGTTCAAGTCTTTGTTTTTCAAAATACTCATCTAATAATTTTAGAACAAAGAAGGAATAAGTAGGTGAAGCCCAAATTGCTATATGATTTATTAATAATTTATGAATATAAATTCCTTTCAAATTATTCGGTAAATTTGGTCGATTTTCTAATAACTTTTGGTCGGGCGGAATTCCGACTGACTCAGAAATAAATTGAAATAACTCCTTTGTTTGTTTATTTTCATTCCAATGCTTAATTTTCTTTGTTGATTGACAAGCACTAATTATACTATTTGCTTGAAACATATTATCTTTCTTTGAACGTATAATCCGTAAATGTTCATTATATTGTAACCATTCATAATTTTCATTTATTGGCTCTACTATCATTTTTGTTTTTGTAAGAGGATAAAAAAATAAAAAGATAAATTAAATTTATTAATCATCATCATCCATTAGAAATTTTTGAAAAGAACTTATTTCAGCTATTAAAGCTCTTTTTTGAACTTTGTATTGATCAAAACTATCTTGATATTCTTTCCATGCTGATTTCTCTTCTGTCTCAAGTTCAGTTTTTATTTTTTCATGATCTTCAATAATTGAATCAATTTGTATATCTTCGAAATCTCTTTTGAGTTTATATAAGTTGTGTAAATCTTCACCATTATACCGTTGACAAAAAGAAATATCTTTCTCTTTTACTTTTGCTTCAGCCAAACGATTCATAGCATCATAGAATTCACTCATTGATTTTTTGAGTTTATCTTTCTTGTCCTCTATTAAATTTTGAAATACTACTTGAGGAACTCTCTTCATAAAAAGTGAAGTGTCAAAACCGTTATTCATTTTTTTAAATGTTGCCTACTCATAGTTTGAATCTACTCAAAGAAAATTTGAATAGTTCAATTGATGAATTAATTAGACAAATACATAGTGTTGAAGAATTTGAAATAGAGATTCTGTCATTAAAGAATGATCCTGATTATGAAAGTTTCCTAGAGGAATTAGAGAAAGAGAAACAAAAATATGAATCCAAAAAAGCTGAAGTAATTCAAAACACTCAAACCTTAATCAACTTCATCGAACAAAAAAAATCAACCACACCGAAAAAAATAAAATTATCAGTAATATTGAAAGAGTAAAAAATTATTTTTTTATTTATTTAACCTTTGTTAATTATTTCTTGGAGTTCTTCCAATTTTTGTTCTAATTCTTCTTTGTTATCGAAACTATCAATAACCTCATTCATTTTCTTATTGAGAGCTTTCTGATATTTTTGGAATTGATATTGGAGGTTGATTTGTGAAACCAGAATCTCCTGTAGGCCATCCATCGTTTCTTTTATTTTCTCCCTTGTTTCTTCCAAGCTGCCAATGTTCATTTTAAATATTTCATTTTGACTTTTTGATTCTTCTATGGATTCATGCATTGTATCCCAGCCGTCGTCACTATCACTTGTTTGCATTAATAAAAAATGGTCTGACATAACCGTTTTAACCGCTTTCATTTTTATTAAATGTTCGTTATCTTTTTGATACTCATTAATCGCCCATCAATTGAAGGAATACCTGATGATGCTGAATGGATTTCTTGTTTTGATTGGGAAATTGTTAATGGAGAATGGAAATCAGTTATACCAAATGATGACTTATCATGTTGGACAAATTATGCAACAACAAACAATTTAACACTTAAACAATCATTTACTGCCAGGAAATTTTGGATCATAGGAAAAATTTCTACCCGTCATGATGAGGCCGAACTTTTATGGAATTCTCAAAAATATCTCATCAATGAATATTCCAACGATGAAAAAGATTGGATAATTGTTTTTGAATCAAAAGAATTTCCCCTAATGCTAACAAATATTATTATTAATGTTCAACAACATAGAAGCACCCTATTTCGAGGTATTGCATATTTAAGACATGAATCTTTATCTCCATCAATTGAAGGAATACCTGATAATGCTGAATATATTCCATGTAATGACTGGGAAATTGTAAGTGGAAATTGGCTAGATAAAGATGATGATCCATCAAATGTGAACAATCCATATCATAGATGTTTTGTTTCTGGTTCTTCAGAAGGAGTCAAAAAGATAACATTTTATGGTTCTAAATTTTGGATAATTGTTATGAATTCAAATTCTTTTTACCAAGGTGATCTTTTATGGAATTCTGAACATTATCTCTTTCCTGAAAAAATGTTACCAAATAATAAACCTTTTTTGATTGCTTATGAATCACCAACATTCTCACCAATTGATACAACATTATTAATTACTATTCAACATAATGAAATCGGATTACGTGGGTTATTCTATCTCAAAGATCCTCCAATTCAAACACCATCACGTTCACCATCACGTTCACCATCACGTTCACCATCACGTTCACCAACATTTAGCCCATCAATTTCACCATCACGTTCACCAACATTCCGCCCATCAATTTCACCATCACGTTCACCATCTTTATCTCCAACATTTAGTCCATCTTTATCTCCAACATTTAGTCCATCTTTATCTCCATCACGTTCGCCATCTTTTCAATTCACTATATCAGATCAATTCTCTGAATCCTATTTTTTCAATTTCTCATATCAATTCTCTCCATCAGATATTGAACAAAAGAATGTATCAAAAATAATAGGTTTATCTGTATCTATTCCATTACTAATTCTCATGATTCTTGCTCTTGGAATTATCTTTTACAAAAATCAAACCAAATTTCAAACTGAAAATTTTAATTCTGACTCTGACTCAGTTGGACTTTAAAAAAAAATTAAATAAACAAATTTAATCTTTTTTATTTATTAAGGAGTAGTTAAAATTTTCTCTCTTGAATTGTAGATTTGAATTTTATCAAAGAAATCATGTTCAATCATTGTTGTGAAAACAAATGGTGTGTTATGAACTTCTTTCTTAAATCGATCAAGATTGTTATTTTCAAGATCATTGATCATAACATTTAATTTGAACATGAAAAATAACTTTAAATGTCGGAAATCAGACACGATATCATTTTTGAACAATTTTCTAAATTCTAATTCAAGGTCTTGTTCAGTAACAGTCATAAATAAAAATGAAAGCGGTTAAAAAACGGTTATGTTTATTTATTCTTTAACGTTTCTTCCAATTTTCGGAAATTCTCTCTGTTGGAAGTTGCTAAAATCCCAACTGTTATTAGTAAAGAATGTAATTGTTCTTGTCTCTCTGGACGAGAATCATTTTTTAAATCAATTTCTTGATCAAAGAATTCCTCAGTCATTTTGATCATTTGATCACAAGTTTTTTCAATTTCACCTCTAGTGAATTTTAACAAATTTATTAATTCTTTTTGTTTTTCACTAGGTAAACTTTGTTGGCCCTGCATTTAAAAAAATAAACTTTTTGAATGAATTGACTTTTTATTCAAAATTTTCAATTTGATTATTCAAGTTCCAGACATGTCCCCAATATAATTCTTTTATTTTTCTAAGTTCATCGAGTTTTTTGTTTGTCTCAGGCGTACTTTCTCCTTTGAGTAATTGATCATATTCATCAGAATTTTTCTTCCATTGTTTCCAAGTCAAATCTCTTCTTTTCTTTAATTCTTCATATTCGGTTTTGTTAAATTCGTCTATCATCCCATGAAATATTCTATTGAGATTTTTGTTAATCTTTTTGAGATGAGATTCTATTTTTTCCAATTCTGAAGAACATGGACAATTGTAAACAGAAACATATTCACCATACATTAACATTAATAAAAGAAACATTTATAAAAATGAACTTTTTGAATTAAATTTTTATTAAACTTTTTGTGAGTGAAAATTTTTAGTGAGGTGGGATTGAGGTGGGATTGAGGTGGGATTGAGGTGGGATTGAGGTGGGATCGAGGTGGGATCGAGGTGGGATTGAGGTGGAAATTTTGTCTTTTTCATTTTATAATATATTTTTTTTATTCCAAGAATCTTTCTTTGTTTTGATTTGAAATATTTCTTGACTTTTAATAATTTTCCAAAACCATTTGTTGAATGATGAGTATGAAAATATGAATTATAAAGATAAGTGATTTCATCTGACGGATAAATTCTATCTGGTTCAATTATTTTAAGAAAATCTTTAAAATTATTTATCGGGTCAATCTTATCATGATAACTTTTTCCAAATACATCTTGTGGGTTTGGAGGTCTTGGATTTCCATGACGGTTTGGATTTGCTGGATGTTCTTCTAATTGTTTTTCTACAATTTGATTGATTCCTGCATAAAATTCTTCTTCATTTGGAGACGTTGATTGAGGTTCATTAAAATCACGGTTTGGATTTGCTGGATGTTCTTCTACTATTTGATTGATTCCTGCATAAAATTCTTCTTCATTTGGAGACGTTGATGTATTTATTGGTTGAGGTTCATTAAAATTACGGTCTATTTCCCAATCATCAATTTCATTATTGACAACAAAGTTTTGAAAACTATTATTTAAATTTTGCATGTTTGGTGATAATTGATATTGAGGTGAACCCCCAGTTGAATAGTGTAGAGGTAATTCATTATCACTTGACATTAATTAAAAAATGAATAACGGTTTTGACAGTCACTTTTATTTTTGTATCGATGAATCAACCAACCCTCCTCTCTGATGATTTCTTAATTCCAGAAGCTAGACAAATGGAAAATATAAATGAGAATGTCTTTCCTCAATATCAAGGTCAAGAGTTTCATGATCGTGATCTTGAAATAAATACAAATCTCATTCAATTGTTTCCTGATGATGTTGTTGGATTGTTAAATTTATTTGAACCAACACTTGAAAATTTAACAACTTCTATCAAATATATATTTCGTTCTCCATTTAATCCAAACCATTTGTACAATATTGTGAAAAATTGGTACTTATCTAATCAAGAAAATTCTGAACAAGATCTTCAAGCAATTGGTAGTCAAGAAAATCATCCAGAAGTTTCAAATCATTGGATCTTCCCAATTTTGAATGCACTCTCAGAATCTCAAAGAAATGTTATTTGGGAGAAATATTTCAATAATACAATTAACCAATTTGTTCAAATTGATTTTGGTGAAAATTGTTCAATAATCTCATTTAAAGATAAGAATTATGAAAGAAAATACTCTTCTACTGGAATTCGTGTTGGAGATTTCTTTACTGATTTCAAAAAAGTTTGTTGTTATATTCAACTAGACAATATCTTCATAATTAAACAATCAAATACGTTAGAAATGTTAAATCCTACTCAATTTGCACCAATATTGAAAAATATTAAATTAGGGTGTTCAAAAGTTGGTAAAAATACAAAGAAAGCAATTACTGCATTTGATGTTGTTTCCTTTGGGAAGAATTTGGATTTCATTACTTATGAATCAATGAAATTCTATTCCGAAGATCCAAACATTTTTTCATATTTTCATTGGTATCCTTATTCAAGATTAATTCTTTGTACACAAAATGTGATTCAACCATATTTGGATCATATTTTTAGAGTTATTGCAAATTCTGACCAAGAATTATATGATTATATCATTAAATGGATTTCATTTATTTTTCAACATCCAGATGGTAAAACAGGTACTGCATTAGTTCTTATTGGTATACCGGGTTGTGGGAAAAATACATTTACTAATGTTCTTTGTCAACTTTTAGGTGAATATTCTGATCCAAATGCAAACTTTGATAATATTACAAGCAATTTTAATTTCCAAATCTTAAACAAAAAATTATTGGTATGTTCAGAAAAGGAAAATCATAATAAAAACGATCGAAAATATCTTAAACAACATGAAAGATTAAAAACGTTAATCACAGAAAGATTCGCTACTATTGAAGGAAAACATAGAAATACTGAATCTAAAGAAAATGTTGCCAATTTCATCTTCTTAACAAACAATCCTGCTCCTATTCGAATTGATGAAGACGATAGAAGATTTGTTGTTACAAATTGTTATCCAATGAAAGGTCAAGACTATTTTCAACCTTTACGTAATCTTATTAAGACACAAGATTTCAAAAACAATTTAATTACTTTTTTCTTGACTGTTGATTTATCAAATTTCTATCCAGCACAATTTCCTACAACTGAGGCAAGAATGAATTTAATGAACTTTTCAAAATCTCCTGAAAAATTATTTATTGAGGAAAACTTTCAAAAATTCAGAAATGGTTATGTAGCTTTTGAAGCCTGGACTGAATTTAAAAAATGGGCAAAAGTAAAAAATTTCAGACCCAAAACTCATCAAGATTTTAATCAAACAATTTTACAATACTGCTCATTCAATAATAATGATAAGAAATATAGATTAAGGTAACTTTTTATTTATTTAATTCTTTTCTTAAAAGTTCAATTTCTTTTTCTACTTTGTCTCTTTCTCTTCGTAAATCCATTAATTTTCTAAAATCTTTATCATCATAAACCCTTTGATTACCAATAATCCCTGCCTTTTTTTCGATGTCATTTATTTGTTCATCTAAGATATCCCATTTCTCGTAAGCTTCTTGCAATTTAGACATGAAAACAAAAATAAAAGTGAAGTGTCAAAACTGCTTTTTTATTTAAGATTTTAAAAGTTCTTGAAATTCATTTAGTAATTGGTCATATTCTTGTCGTTCTTCGGGAGTCAAAGCTGAGAGATCTCCTGGATATTTAGATTCAATTATGCCTATTCTTTTCCCAATTTCGAAGGCTTTTTGACAATTAACTCGCATTTGTTCGCTTCTTTTGATATCGGAAATGAAACTATTCATTGCTTCTATTTGATTCCAGAGTTTTTCTTTTTCTCTTCGTAATCGTTCCAATTCTTCTATGTCTTCCTGAAACAATTTGGATTCATCATAAATAATTAATCCATCCTCATCAATGGAAGATGGAGCCTTCCTTTCTATTTTCAATATTTGCTTGCATGTTTCCAATTTTTCTTTTCGAAGACTCTCCAATTTTTCTTCCAATTTTCTGATAGGTATTTCAATCGCAGCCATAAATACAAAAATAAAAGTGAAGTGTCAAAACTGCTTTTTTATTTAAAGTTTAGCTTTTTGGTCTTTTTTCTTCAATTTCTTGAATTCTTGCTTCAGCAATTTTTGTTAGGATAATTTCCTTTTGAATTGATAGAATACAGGCTTCATCCCAGAGGTGAAGATTTTTCTTCTTTATTTCTTCGTTACGTATTAATTCTTCCTGATAGCCTTCATCACCAAATTTTTTTGGCAAATCCCAAATTTCCTTGTAACCAGTGGCTTTAATACATTTGTCAATTTCTTTTTTTTGTTGTCTCACTGCCACTAATTGTTCTTCCAAAGAGAAACTATCAGACATTTCTCGAACTCTTGCTGCAGCAATTAGTTGCCTGATAAAATCCATTTCCGTTAAGAGTTGATCTTCATAGTCTTTGAGTTGTTTTTGTTCTTGATATTGTTTTCTCACTGCTACTAATTGTTCTTCCAAAGAGGAACTTTCCGACATTTCTTGAACTTTGACTGCAGCAATATTTTTTCTTATTTGAATTATTTCATCAAAGAGAATTTTTTCTTCGTCTTTGAGTTGATCTGCTTCTTCAGTCATGTTAGAAGACATTAGCTTGAACCATTTTTCATGTACATCTTGATATTGTTTTCTCACGAGCTCTAATTGTTCTTCCCAATAAGTACGTTCAGACATAAATACAAAAAATAAAAGTGAAGTGTCAAAACTGCTTTTTTATTTAATTTCTCTTAAAAGTTCTTGAATTTCTTTCATTTGATATCGGAGTCGGTCTCTTTCTCTTCGTAATCGTTCCAATTCTTCTTGATCATCCATCGATAATTTGGATTCATCATAAATTATAATTGCATCCTCATTTGTGTAATTAGGTGCATTTTTTTGAATTCTTCTTATTTGTTTCCATTTTTCTTTCCATTCTTCTCGAAGACTTATTAATTTTTCTTCCAATTTAGACATAAATACAAAAATAAAAGTGAAGTGTCAAAACTGCTTTTTTATTTAAAGTTCGTTAATTCTTGCTTCAGCAATTTTCTTTTTCAAGATTTGTATTTCCAGGTTAATTATTTCAGCTTCCAATCGAAATTCATCATCTTTCTTTTTGATTTCGTCTTTTGTTGGATAAACTTTATCACTTTCATACCCTTCTCTCATTGATTCAGATGTTTCTCTTTTTTCTTCTTCTCTTTCACGAACGTCATCCCAAAACTTTTTGAATTCATTATTATTATCTTCTTTTTGTTTCAGTACCATTTTCAATTTTATTTCCAATTGTTTTGAGACAAGTGCACTTTCTGACATTATCAAGAAAACAAATAACATTATGGTCTGTCAAAACCGCTCTTTATTGAAATTTAAATGTTATCGTCAGAAGGTGAAAAATTAATGAATTATTTAGAAAAGAAAGCTTATCAAAAGAAATTAATAATGCCAAATGAAGCTAGAAATTATAAAGGGTATCAAAAAGATTTTGTAACTGATGATGAATTTGAACAAATTTATAATGCTTATTCAGAATTTCGAAAAGTATTATCTGAATCATTACCTGTAATCACAGATGAAAAAATTCCTGATGATGAATTAAGTTTTGAAGAAAAAATTGAGAACCATGTAATTAATAATTTACATAATGAAAATATTCGTACTTTTCCTGAATTTGAAAAATTGACCTCTGGATGGAAAAAAGGTAAAGATAAATATACTATGGAAGAATGGTATGAAATATATATTACAAAAATTATGGAACAACCAGGAATGATAGTTGAATTCAAAGGTAAAACAAATGTACCTGATATTGCATTTAGAAATAAAAATAAAAGACATGTATTATTAAAACAATTTGAAAAAGTTATTGAGCCAAATTATGTTTCTGAAGATGATTATGTTCAAAAGAAACAATTTCCAACTAATAAGAATAAAAAATATTATTTACATAAATTATGTGAACCTGGTACTTATTTAATTGATATTATGTTTGAAAAAAATGTTGGGTACTTAATTTGTATAGAAGCCAATAGTCGATATTTATATGCAATTCCTTTAGGTAGAGAATGTTTTGGTGATATAAATAAAATTATGACTGCTGGACAAAAAACATCTATTTCAATAACAAAAGCTTTAAATACTTTATTTCAACAAGGAATGAAACCTAAAATATTGACCGGAGATGGTGAAAAAGGTTTTTGTTCTGAAGAAACAATTAATTTTTTAAACTCAAATGGAATTAAATGGGAACCTGTTGATAGAATGGATGATTATCATTATCCATCATTTTTACGAAAACCAGGTGAAAAACAAACAACTAGCCCATTACATTCTTCATTAGGTATAGTTGATAGAATTATTAGAACTTTGAGAGATATGGCTTATGAAGTTCAACGAGAAATCTCCCCTGAAATATTAAAAGAATTAGTTGTTCAATATAATAATGCCCCACACTTAACTTTGTCAAAATATGCAGGTATGAATGTTTCTCCTAGTCAAATGCAAAATAATTCTGATTTATATACTTTTATTTGTAGACGTATTTCTCAAGCTAATTATAATGTTTCTGCTCAAAAAGGTTATAATTTAAAAGAAAACCAAGAAGTAATTGTATATAATAATAAAGACACTCTTAAAAAAAGACGATCAATAACTCAACCTGGTAGATTTTTTGTAAAAGGTTTTCAAAATGGTAAATATTTAATACAAGATCTTAAAGGAAATACTCAAATATTACCTCGTTATAGATTAGATCCTATTTGAATTGTCAGAAAATGCAAAAATAAAAAGAGTGTCAAAAAATGCAAAAATAAAAAGGGTGTCAAAAAATGCAGTAAATTGAATTGTTTATTTAATTAATTATTTCCTTTCGTTCCAGCGTTTGAGATTTTTCAAACCTGTCTTTAATTCTTCAATGAAGAAGCATTCAAGTTCGTTAGCTTTTTCTTCATTTGAGCTATCTCCATCATTCATTATCACACGAACATCATCGAAGTGATTCATATTGGCTGCAGCTTCTTGGAGCATATATGCCATTTTTTCTCTTTGATCAAGATCATCAGAAATAGTTCTCCATTCATGAACACTATCAAGAGCTTCGACAACTTCAAGTAAGTGTTGGATCGTACGGGCTTCCATGCTTGTATAAAAATGATGTGATGACCTCACGAGAAAAAATTAGATTTTTTGGTTAACGGTCGCCTAGTGAAAAAGTTCATTTTTTTTAATGTCGGACAAACAAAGTGTACCTGAACAAAAAGAAATTAAAGATGATATACCATCTATGTCTGCAAAAGACATGAGAAATCCAAAAAGAACTCAAGGTTGGAAAATGTTGAAATCAAGGTATGGGGAAAATGTATCCCTTCAAAAATTATCAGCAGTTGCAAAAGTTATGATGCAATGTATTGATCATAATATTCCATCAGAAACTCCAAGTCTTTCAAGGGAAGATATTCGATCGAAAGAAAAATTAATTCTTTGGTTCGATACTCATATTGAGTTTATTCGACCATTTTTGTCACCTGGAATGATGATTGGTTATGATAAAGGGAAATTCGTTCCGATTCCCATACCAAAAGAAACTACTAAAAAAGTCGAAGACAAAGAAAAAGAAGAAGAAAAAGATAAAGAAAAGAAATAAATAAAAAATTAATTAATTAAATTGGTTTATTAAAAACCTAAATCTTTTTTGAGAGTTTTTTTATTCCGATCTCTCAATTATCGGAGGGAGTGTCGCTTGGTAATTTTTCAACGACATCAGAATCTGAATCTGAGAAACTTTCAAAGGATGAATTGTCATTTGATTTATCGAGCCAGAAATCATTAAATTCAGCTAATTGGTTGGATTGTTGTTGTATTGGTTCTTTCGCTGTTTGAGTTTGCAAAATTTTATCGATTGTTTCCGTTATTGGTTTACCAACTTTTCTTGCTAATCTTTCTCTTTCTTTTTTTCGTTTTTCTTTTTCTTCTTGGATTCTTTGTTCTTTTTCTTTATAGGCAGCAAATTCTTGTTCATCAAGAAATTCTTCCAATTGAATATCAGTTATTTCTCTATAATTGTCGATGAAATCTTTGAGTCTTTCTCTTGTGGCGATCTCTATTTCGTCGTGCGTCATGTCAGGATGAGCATATTCGAATGCTGTAGCCAAACGATTGAATGCCAAATTTTTCTTTGATTCTTCTTCTCTGATCTTCGTGTGAATTTCGAATTCTTCGTCGTTGAGGAAATTCCATGGAAACGGTAAAATTGTAAATTCAAAACCTCGGTCTTTGTGAGTTTGGATTCTTTGATTAGCGATTTCTTTGATTTCTTCTTCCGTCTTGTCTTTGTATATCTTTTTCAATTCTACAATTAAATCTGTTCTTGCTAATTCGTCATTTTCCAGATGCTTATCTTT
This sequence comes from Tritrichomonas musculus, assembly GCA_039105265.1. Classification (NCBI taxonomy): domain Eukaryota; phylum Parabasalia; order Tritrichomonadida; family Tritrichomonadidae; genus Tritrichomonas; species Tritrichomonas musculus. The sequence goes on along the minus strand of JAPFFF010000470.1, from coordinate 2,631 downwards.
CCTATTTTTTACTCGTAATCTGATTCTTGATGTTGAAGGCGGTTGATCAGGCTTGGCACGAGGAATTTGTGATCGACTTGTTACCTTTTTCTTTGGTTGATCAGATTCAATAACTTTGTTCATTTTTTCTAATTGTTTTCTTGAGACTACCTTCCTTTTCTTCTTTTTGATGATTGTAGGTTTGACAGGGTCAGGTTGAATTGTTTCATTCATCTTACGTAAACGTTCTTCTATGAATTTTTGTTTATCTTTCTCTACTTGTTTACTGAGTGATGCTTGATTTTCTTCATTTTGAGAGAAAACTAATCGAATGTAATTTTTCTTTCTTCTGAATTCTTCTGTTTTAACGTATTTGAGTATTGAAACCAGATCTTCGTCTAATTCTTTTGGTTTTGAATATTTCTTTTTCATTGCTGGTAAATCCTTTTCGTAATTACCGCTTAGTAATCGAGCATTTTCATCTTTTAAAACATCAACATAGAATTCTGACCAAATAACGATATCACCATTTTCATTGAGATCATCAACAAAAGAATGCTCTAAATCATAGGCAAATAATTCTTCACCAAGCAACATTGTGGCAATTTGATTTAATTCATCATCTGGTATCCCTTCAAAAAATTCGTTATCTGCTAGCCAACTTTGCATATGCTTTTTCACTGTAATACCTTTTGCCCTCATTTCGGCTAATTTGTCATGAGAAATTGTTGGTAATCGAAGGTGATGTTTTTGTACAACTTTATCTTCTGGTATTTCAAATTTTCGATTTGGCAAAGGAGGATCAACTTTTTTGAATCCAGGGGTTGGGATTTCGTCTTTCTTTGATTCTTCAGTATTTTTTGACAATTTGACTTTTCCTGGCGGATTTACTACAAATTTGACCTTTTTTGGTGTTGGTTGGCTTTTTGATTGATCATCATTTTCGTCTTCTAGATTAAGTATAAATCGTTGACTTTTGGCCCCGTGTTTAGATATCTGAATGCCCTTTGACACTTCTCTTTGCATTCCATTTTTATTCGTATGACCAACTAGATCATATTCCTTCTTTTCTTGTAGAGATTTCATTCTCTCTTTGGTGACGACATAGCTTCTGCTGTGCATGCTAAAAAATGATGTGATGACCTCACGGGAAAAAATTAGATTTTTGGTTAACGGTCGCCACCCCTAAAAACCTAGGGGGTACCCTGAGGGACCCAAATAAAAATTAGATTTTTCGAGCTCACCTCATCACCTCATTTTTTCTCATGTCGTCCCAGCAACAGGAAACCATAGATGAACAAGCTGATACTGAAGATAACGATGAAGAATCTTTCTCACAAGAAACCAAAAAAGTTCAACCTTCATTAGGTAAAAATGAAAATCCACGTCCATGGGATTATACTGAAACCGAAGAAACTGAATTCGAAGCAAATCCAAATGTTAAGAAATTTCCAGAGCCACCTGATTTTATTGATACAGACAAGTACTCAATCGACGTTTTAGGATTCAATGGAATTGAACACAACCGCATAATTCGCGGATTAGCATTCTATTATCTCTACAAATCATTCCTACAAGACGGATTACTGGCTGATATTTATCTCGATTTTGACAAAAATATTGGCCAAGATATGGCTCATATTCGCCATGAAATCACCGATAGAGCCGAATTTGAGGCGATTAAGCAGTTCCTTCAAGATAAAGTCCGAAATGAACGCCTCGAAAATGGTTGTTTTCTCGATCAACCACCTCCTCAAAAAGTGGAAACTGAACAAATTGAATACGAGTACGAATATGTACTCGAGGAGGAAGAAGAAGACGCACCAGATGACTTCAAAAAAGATCCAGATTGGAAAGCTTAAAAATACGTTTATTGAGAGGACGTTTAATAAATACTCTCATACTAGGTTTTAAGTAAACCACACAATTAACAACTTTTTCTATATCTTTTTTGATATTAACGATACGGGACCTCCTTCCTAGCAGAGCGTTGAGAGGAATCCTGAGAGCAGCCCAGTGGAAGATCATTAATGAGAGTGGGGGATCATACCTGACATAGCGGGGCTGGGGTCACGGATGGGAAATATTTGACGCGGTTTTTGAACGAAGTGCAAAAATCGTGGCAAATATATAACTACTAAATGATTTTAGTTCATTGGTTATGTTAAAATAGATAACTAAAAATATTTTTATTTATTTTCAAAATAATATTCAGAAATTTAATTGAATATTTGAGCATTTCGGGTTAGAAAAACGAGTTATTTTGAATTGCTCTTCAGAATATTTGAGCTACCGGGTTAGAAAAACGAGTTGTTTTGTATATAGTGATTATTTAGATTTGAAATATTTTTATATTAATAAATATATCATAGTTAGTAAATATATATAGCTTTTTATAATATATAATTTTATATAAATATAATAAATTTTTAATTAATATATATATCTAATTTTTAGTTATTTTAATTTTTAAATTCCTAATATATTAAAAATAAATAAACAAGTATTCTTTATAGCAGTGCTAATATCTTATATAAGTATGATAATATAGGAAATATAAAGAAACAAAATACTTTTTAAATAATCATTTAAATATCTCTTTAATAATGCATTTATTGGCAATATGGTTAAATTAACTTTTGTTTAGTATTA
>JAPFFF010000469.1:0-22152 GCA_039105265.1 Tritrichomonas musculus | reverse complement strand
AATCGTTTTTAATTATCTTACAAAAGTGTTTGAGATTTGTGTTTTATTTAACTCTGTTCATTTGTGAGAAACGTTTGAATAAGAATAACTGAGATTAAGCTTTAATTTTTACTGATTTTACTTAATTTCGAAATCGTTTATAATTATCTTACAAAAGTGTTTGAGATTTGTGTTTTATTTAACTCTGTTCATTTGTGAGAAACGTTTGAATAAGAATAACTGAGATTAAGCTTTAATTTTTACTGATTTTACTTAATTTCGAAATCGTTTTTAATTATCTTACAAAAGTGTTTGAGATTTGTGTTTTATTTAACTCTGTTCATTTGTGAGAAATGTTAGATTAAGAATAACTGAGATTAAGCTTTAATTTTTACTGATTTTACTTAATTTCGAAATCGTTTTTAATTATCTTACAAAAGTGTTTGAGATTTGTGTTTTATTTAACTCTGTTCATTTGTGAGAAATGTTAGATTAAGAATAACTGAGATTAAGCTTTAATTTTTACTGATTTTACTTAATTTCGAAATCGTTTTTAATTATCTTACAAAAGTGTTTGAGATTTATGTTTTATTTAACTCTGTATACTTGTGAGAAACGTTTGAATAAGAATAATTGATATTGCGATTTAATCTTTATTGATTTTACTTAATTTCGAAATCGTTTTTAATTATCTTACAAAAGTGTTTGAGATTTGTGTTTTATTTAACTCTGTTCATTTGTGAGAAACGTTTGAATAAGAATAACTGAGATTAAGCTTTAATTTTTACTGATTTTACTTAATTTCGAAATCGTTTTTAATTATCTTACAAAAGTGTTTGAGATTTGTGTTTTATTTAACTCTGTTCATTTGTGAGAAATGTTAGATTAAGAATAACTGAGATTAAGCTTTAATTTTTACTGATTTTACTTAATTTCGAAATCGTTTATAATTATCTTACAAAAGTGTTTGAGATTTGTGTTTTATTTAACTCTGTTCATTTGTGAGAAATGTTAGATTAAGAATAACTGAGATTAAGCTTTAATTTTTACTGATTTTACTTAATTTCGAAATCGTTTTCAATTATCTTACAAAAGTGTTTGAGATTTGTGTTTTATTTAACTCTGTTCATTTGTGAGAAATGTTAGATTAAGAATAACTGAGATTAAGCTTTAATTTTTACTGATTTTAATTAATTTCGAAATCTTTTTCAATTATCTTACAAAAGTGTTTGAGATTTGTGTTTTATTTAACTCTGTTCACTTGTGAGAAACGTTTGAATAAGAATAACTGAGATTAAGCTTTAATTTTTACTGATTTTACTTAATTTCGAAATCGTTTATAATTATCTTACAAAAGTGTTTGAGATTTGTGTTTTATTTAACTCTGTTCATTTGTGAGAAATGTTAGATTAAGAATAACTGAGATTAAGCTTTAATTTTTACTGATTTTACTTAATTTCGAAATCGTTTTTAATTATCTTATAAAAGTGTTTGAGATTTGTGTTTTATTTAACTCTGTTCATTTGTGAGAAATGTTAGATTAAGAATAACTGAGATTAAGCTTTAATTTTTACTGATTTTACTTAATTTCGAAATCGTTTTTAATTATCTTACAAAAGTGTTTGAGATTTGTGTTTTATTTAACTCTGTTCATTTGTGAGAAACGTTTGAATAAGAATAACTGAGATTAAGCTTTAATTTTTACTGATTTTACTTAATTTCGAAATCGTTTTTAATTATCTTACAAAAGTGTTTGAGATTTGTGTTTTATTTAACTCTGTTCATTTGTGAGAAACGTTTGAATAAGAATAACTGAGATTAAGCTTTAATTTTTACTGATTTTACTTAATTTCGAAATCGTTTTTAATTATCTTACAAAAGTGTTTGAGATTTGTGTTTTATTTAACTCTGTTCATTTGTGAGAAATGTTAGATTAAGAATAACTGAGATTAAGCTTTAATTTTTACTGATTTTACTTAATTTCGAAATCGTTTTTAATTATCTTACAAAAGTGTTTGAGATTTGTGTTTTATTTAACTCTGTTCATTTGTGAGAAATGTTAGATTAAGAATAACTGAGATTAAGCTTTAATTTTTACTGATTTTACTTAATTTCGAAATCGTTTTTAATTATCTTACAAAAGTGTTTGAGATTTGTGTTTTATTTAACTCTGTTCATTTGTGAGAAATGTTAGATTAAGAATAACTGAGATTAAGCTTTAATTTTTACTGATTTTACTTAATTTCGAAATCGTTTTTAATTATCTTACAAAAGTGTTTGAGATTTGTGTTTTATTTAACTCTGTTCATTTGTGAGAAATGTTAGATTAAGAATAACTGAGATTAAGCTTTAATTTTTACTGATTTTACTTAATTTCGAAATCGTTTTTAATTATCTTACAAAAGTGTTTGAGATTTGTGTTTTATTTAACTCTGTTCATTTGTGAGAAACGTTTGAATAAGAATAACTGAGATTAAGCTTTAATTTTTACTGATTTTACTTAATTTCGAAATCGTTTTTAATTATCTTACAAAAGTGTTTGAGATTTGTGTTTTATTTAACTCTGTTCATTTGTGAGAAATGTTAGATTAAGAATAACTGAGATTAAGCTTTAATTTTTACTGATTTTACTTAATTTCGAAATCGTTTTTAATTATCTTACAAAAGTGTTTGAGATTTGTGTTTTATTTAACTCTGTTCATTTGTGAGAAATGTTAGATTAAGAATAACTGAGATTAAGCTTTAATTTTTACTGATTTTACTTAATTTCGAAATCGTTTTTAATTATCTTACAAAAGTGTTTGAGATTTGTGTTTTATTTAACTCTGTTCATTTGTGAGAAATGTTAGATTAAGAATAACTGAGATTAAGCTTTAATTTTTACTGATTTTACTTAATTTCGAAATCGTTTTTAATTATCTTACAAAAGTGTTTGAGATTTGTGTTTTATTTAACTCTGTTCATTTGTGAGAAATGTTAGATTAAGAATAACTGAGATTAAGCTTTAATTTTTACTGATTTTACTTAATTTCGAAATCGTTTTTAATTATCTTACAAAAGTGTTTGAGATTTGTGTTTTATTTAACTCTGTTCATTTGTGAGAAATGTTAGATTAAGAATAACTGAGATTAAGCTTTAATTTTTACTGATTTTACTTAATTTCGAAATCGTTTATAATTATCTTACAAAAGTGTTTGAGATTTGTGTTTTATTTAACTCTGTTCATTTGTGAGAAATGTTAGATTAAGAATAACTGAGATTAAGCTTTAATTTTTACTGATTTTACTTAATTTCGAAATCGTTTTTAATTATCTTACAAAAGTGTTTGAGATTTGTGTTTTATTTAACTCTGTTCATTTGTGAGAAATGTTAGATTAAGAATAACTGAGATTAAGCTTTAATTTTTACTGATTTTACTTAATTTCGAAATCGTTTTTAATTATCTTACAAAAGTGTTTGAGATTTGTGTTTTATTTAACTCTGTTCATTTGTGAGAAATGTTAGATTAAGAATAACTGAGATTAAGCTTTAATTTTTACTGATTTTACTTAATTTCGAAATCGTTTATAATTATCTTACAAAAGTGTTTGAGATTTGTGTTTTATTTAACTCTGTTCATTTGTGAGAAATGTTAGATTAAGAATAACTGAGATTAAGCTTTAATTTTTACTGATTTTACTTAATTTCGAAATCGTTTTTAATTATCTTACAAAAGTGTTTGAGATTTGTGTTTTATTTAACTCTGTTCATTTGTGAGAAATGTTAGATTAAGAATAACTGAGATTAAGCTTTAATTTTTACTGATTTTACTTAATTTCGAAATCGTTTTTAATTATCTTACAAAAGTGTTTGAGATTTGTGTTTTATTTAACTCTGTTCATTTGTGAGAAATGTTAGATTAAGAATAACTGAGATTAAGCTTTAATTTTTATTGATTTTACTTAATTTCGAAATCGTTTTTAATTATCTTATAAAAGTGTTTGAGATTTGTGTTTTATTTAACTCTGTTCATTTGTGAGAAATGTTAGATTAAGAATAACTGAGATTAAGCTTTAATTTTTACTGATTTTACTTAATTTCGAAATCGTTTTTAATTATCTTATAAAAGTGTTTGAGATTTGTGTTTTATTTAACTCTGTTCATTTGTGAGAAATGTTAGATTAAGAATAACTGAGATTAAGCTTTAATTTTTACTGATTTTACTTAATTTCGAAATCGTTTTTAATTATCTTACAAAAGTGTTTGAGATTTGTGTTTTATTTAACTCTGTTCATTTGTGAGAAATGTTAGATTAAGAATAACTGAGATTAAGCTTTAATTTTTACTGATTTTACTTAATTTCGAAATCGTTTATAATTATCTTACAAAAGTGTTTGAGATTTGTGTTTTATTTAACTCTGTTCATTTGTGAGAAACGTTTGAATAAGAATAACTGAGATTAAGCTTTAATTTTTACTGATTTTACTTAATTTCGAAATCGTTTTTAATTATCTTACAAAAGTGTTTGAGATTTGTGTTTTATTTAACTCTGTTCATTTGTGAGAAACGTTTGAATAAGAATAACTGAGATTAAGCTTTAATTTTTACTGATTTTACTTAATTTCGAAATCGTTTATAATTATCTTACAAAAGTGTTTGAGATTTGTGTTTTATTTAACTCTGTTCATTTGTGAGAAATGTTAGATTAAGAATAACTGAGATTAAGCTTTAATTTTTACTGATTTTACTTAATTTCGAAATCGTTTTCAATTATCTTACAAAAGTGTTTGAGATTTGTGTTTTATTTAACTCTGTTCATTTGTGAGAAATGTTAGATTAAGAATAACTGAGATTAAGCTTTAATTTTTACTGATTTTAATTAATTTCGAAATCTTTTTCAATTATCTTACAAAAGTGTTTGAGATTTGTGTTTTATTTAACTCTGTTCATTTGTGAGAAATGTTAGATTAAGAATAACTGAGATTAAGCTTTAATTTTTACTGATTTTACTTAATTTCGAAATCGTTTTTAATTATCTTACAAAAGTGTTTGAGATTTGTGTTTTATTTAACTCTGTTCATTTGTGAGAAACGTTTGAATAAGAATAACTGAGATTAAGCTTTAATTTTTACTGATTTTACTTAATTTCGAAATCGTTTTTAATTATCTTACAAAAGTGTTTGAGATTTGTGTTTTATTTAACTCTGTTCATTTGTGAGAAATGTTAGATTAAGAATAACTGAGATTAAGCTTTAATTTTTACTGATTTTACTTAATTTCGAAATCGTTTTTAATTATCTTACAAAAGTGTTTGAGATTTGTGTTTTATTTAACTCTGTTCATTTGTGAGAAATGTTAGATTAAGAATAACTGAGATTAAGCTTTAATTTTTACTGATTTTACTTAATTTCGAAATCGTTTTTAATTATCTTACAAAAGTGTTTGAGATTTGTGTTTTATTTAACTCTGTTCATTTGTGAGAAATGTTAGATTAAGAATAACTGAGATTAAGCTTTAATTTTTACTGATTTTACTTAATTTCGAAATCGTTTTTAATTATCTTACAAAAGTGTTTGAGATTTGTGTTTTATTTAACTCTGTTCATTTGTGAGAAATGTTAGATTAAGAATAACTGAGATTAAGCTTTAATTTTTACTGATTTTACTTAATTTCGAAATCGTTTTTAATTATCTTACAAAAGTGTTTGAGATTTGTGTTTTATTTAACTCTGTTCATTTGTGAGAAATGTTAGATTAAGAATAACTGAGATTAAGCTTTAATTTTTACTGATTTTACTTAATTTCGAAATCGTTTTTAATTATCTTACAAAAGTGTTTGAGATTTGTGTTTTATTTAACTCTGTTCATTTGTGAGAAACGTTTGAATAAGAATAACTGAGATTAAGCTTTAATTTTTACTGATTTTACTTAATTTCGAAATCGTTTTTAATTATCTTACAAAAGTGTTTGAGATTTGTGTTTTATTTAACTCTGTTCATTTGTGAGAAATGTTAGATTAAGAATAACTGAGATTAAGCTTTAATTTTTACTGATTTTACTTAATTTCGAAATCGTTTTTAATTATCTTACAAAAGTGTTTGAGATTTGTGTTTTATTTAACTCTGTTCATTTGTGAGAAATGTTAGATTAAGAATAACTGAGATTAAGCTTTAATTTTTACTGATTTTACTTAATTTCGAAATCGTTTTTAATTATCTTACAAAAGTGTTTGAGATTTGTGTTTTATTTAACTCTGTTCATTTGTGAGAAATGTTAGATTAAGAATAACTGAGATTAAGCTTTAATTTTTACTGATTTTACTTAATTTCGAAATCGTTTTTAATTATCTTACAAAAGTGTTTGAGATTTGTGTTTTATTTAACTCTGTTCATTTGTGAGAAATGTTAGATTAAGAATAACTGAGATTAAGCTTTAATTTTTACTGATTTTACTTAATTTCGAAATCGTTTTTAATTATCTTACAAAAGTGTTTGAGATTTGTGTTTTATTTAACTCTGTTCATTTGTGAGAAATGTTAGATTAAGAATAACTGAGATTAAGCTTTAATTTTTACTGATTTTACTTAATTTCGAAATCGTTTATAATTATCTTACAAAAGTGTTTGAGATTTGTGTTTTATTTAACTCTGTTCATTTGTGAGAAATGTTAGATTAAGAATAACTGAGATTAAGCTTTAATTTTTACTGATTTTACTTAATTTCGAAATCGTTTTTAATTATCTTACAAAAGTGTTTGAGATTTGTGTTTTATTTAACTCTGTTCATTTGTGAGAAATGTTAGATTAAGAATAACTGAGATTAAGCTTTAATTTTTACTGATTTTACTTAATTTCGAAATCGTTTTTAATTATCTTACAAAAGTGTTTGAGATTTGTGTTTTATTTAACTCTGTTCATTTGTGAGAAATGTTAGATTAAGAATAACTGAGATTAAGCTTTAATTTTTACTGATTTTACTTAATTTCGAAATCGTTTATAATTATCTTACAAAAGTGTTTGAGATTTGTGTTTTATTTAACTCTGTTCATTTGTGAGAAATGTTAGATTAAGAATAACTGAGATTAAGCTTTAATTTTTACTGATTTTACTTAATTTCGAAATCGTTTTTAATTATCTTACAAAAGTGTTTGAGATTTGTGTTTTATTTAACTCTGTTCATTTGTGAGAAATGTTAGATTAAGAATAACTGAGATTAAGCTTTAATTTTTACTGATTTTACTTAATTTCGAAATCGTTTTTAATTATCTTACAAAAGTGTTTGAGATTTGTGTTTTATTTAACTCTGTTCATTTGTGAGAAATGTTAGATTAAGAATAACTGAGATTAAGCTTTAATTTTTATTGATTTTACTTAATTTCGAAATCGTTTTTAATTATCTTATAAAAGTGTTTGAGATTTGTGTTTTATTTAACTCTGTTCATTTGTGAGAAATGTTAGATTAAGAATAACTGAGATTAAGCTTTAATTTTTACTGATTTTACTTAATTTCGAAATCGTTTTTAATTATCTTATAAAAGTGTTTGAGATTTGTGTTTTATTTAACTCTGTTCATTTGTGAGAAATGTTAGATTAAGAATAACTGAGATTAAGCTTTAATTTTTACTGATTTTACTTAATTTCGAAATCGTTTTTAATTATCTTACAAAAGTGTTTGAGATTTGTGTTTTATTTAACTCTGTTCATTTGTGAGAAATGTTAGATTAAGAATAACTGAGATTAAGCTTTAATTTTTACTGATTTTACTTAATTTCGAAATCGTTTATAATTATCTTACAAAAGTGTTTGAGATTTGTGTTTTATTTAACTCTGTTCATTTGTGAGAAACGTTTGAATAAGAATAACTGAGATTAAGCTTTAATTTTTACTGATTTTACTTAATTTCGAAATCGTTTTTAATTATCTTACAAAAGTGTTTGAGATTTGTGTTTTATTTAACTCTGTTCATTTGTGAGAAACGTTTGAATAAGAATAACTGAGATTAAGCTTTAATTTTTACTGATTTTACTTAATTTCGAAATCGTTTATAATTATCTTACAAAAGTGTTTGAGATTTGTGTTTTATTTAACTCTGTTCATTTGTGAGAAATGTTAGATTAAGAATAACTGAGATTAAGCTTTAATTTTTACTGATTTTACTTAATTTCGAAATCGTTTTCAATTATCTTACAAAAGTGTTTGAGATTTGTGTTTTATTTAACTCTGTTCATTTGTGAGAAATGTTAGATTAAGAATAACTGAGATTAAGCTTTAATTTTTACTGATTTTAATTAATTTCGAAATCTTTTTCAATTATCTTACAAAAGTGTTTGAGATTTGTGTTTTATTTAACTCTGTTCACTTGTGAGAAACGTTTGAATAAGAATAACTGAGATTAAGCTTTAATTTTTACTGATTTTACTTAATTTCGAAATCGTTTTTAATTATCTTACAAAAGTGTTTGAGATTTGTGTTTTATTTAACTCTGTTCATTTGTGAGAAACGTTTGAATAAGAATAACTGAGATTAAGCTTTAATTTTTACTGATTTTACTTAATTTCGAAATCGTTTATAATTATCTTACAAAAGTGTTTGAGATTTGTGTTTTATTTAACTCTGTTCATTTGTGAGAAACGTTTGAATAAGAATAACTGAGATTAAGCTTTAATTTTTACTGATTTTACTTAATTTCGAAATCGTTTTTAATTATCTTACAAAAGTGTTTGAGATTTGTGTTTTATTTAACTCTGTTCATTTGTGAGAAATGTTAGATTAAGAATAACTGAGATTAAGCTTTAATTTTTACTGATTTTACTTAATTTCGAAATCGTTTTTAATTATCTTACAAAAGTGTTTGAGATTTGTGTTTTATTTAACTCTGTTCATTTGTGAGAAATGTTAGATTAAGAATAACTGAGATTAAGCTTTAATTTTTACTGATTTTACTTAATTTCGAAATCGTTTTTAATTATCTTACAAAAGTGTTTGAGATTTGTGTTTTATTTAACTCTGTTCATTTGTGAGAAATGTTAGATTAAGAATAACTGAGATTAAGCTTTAATTTTTACTGATTTTACTTAATTTCGAAATCGTTTATAATTATCTTACAAAAGTGTTTGAGATTTGTGTTTTATTTAACTCTGTTCATTTGTGAGAAATGTTAGATTAAGAATAACTGAGATTAAGCTTTAATTTTTATTGATTTTACTTAATTTCGAAATCGTTTTTAATTATCTTATAAAAGTGTTTGAGATTTGTGTTTTATTTAACTCTGTTCATTTGTGAGAAATGTTAGATTAAGAATAACTGAGATTAAGCTTTAATTTTTACTGATTTTACTTAATTTCGAAATCGTTTTTAATTATCTTACAAAAGTGTTTGAGATTTGTGTTTTATTTAACTCTGTTCATTTGTGAGAAATGTTAGATTAAGAATAACTGAGATTAAGCTTTAATTTTTATTGATTTTACTTAATTTCGAAATCGTTTTTAATTATCTTATAAAAGTGTTTGAGATTTGTGTTTTATTTAACTCTGTTCATTTGTGAGAAATGTTAGATTAAGAATAACTGAGATTAAGCTTTAATTTTTACTGATTTTACTTAATTTCGAAATCGTTTTTAATTATCTTACAAAAGTGTTTGAGATTTGTGTTTTATTTAACTCTGTTCATTTGTGAGAAATGTTAGATTAAGAATAACTGAGATTAAGCTTTAATTTTTACTGATTTTACTTAATTTCGAAATCGTTTTTAATTATCTTACAAAAGTGTTTGAGATTTGTGTTTTATTTAACTCTGTTCATTTGTGAGAAACGTTTGAATAAGAATAACTGAGATTAAGCTTTAATTTTTACTGATTTTACTTAATTTCGAAATCGTTTATAATTATCTTACAAAAGTGTTTGAGATTTGTGTTTTATTTAACTCTGTTCATTTGTGAGAAATGTTAGATTAAGAATAACTGAGATTAAGCTTTAATTTTTACTGATTTTACTTAATTTCGAAATCGTTTTTAATTATCTTACAAAAGTGTTTGAGATTTGTGTTTTATTTAACTCTGTTCATTTGTGAGAAACGTTTGAATAAGAATAACTGAGATTAAGCTTTAATTTTTACTGATTTTACTTAATTTCGAAATCGTTTATAATTATCTTACAAAAGTGTTTGAGATTTGTGTTTTATTTAACTCTGTTCATTTGTGAGAAATGTTAGATTAAGAATAACTGAGATTAAGCTTTAATTTTTACTGATTTTACTTAATTTCGAAATCGTTTTCAATTATCTTACAAAAGTGTTTGAGATTTGTGTTTTATTTAACTCTGTTCATTTGTGAGAAATGTTAGATTAAGAATAACTGAGATTAAGCTTTAATTTTTACTGATTTTAATTAATTTCGAAATCTTTTTCAATTATCTTACAAAAGTGTTTGAGATTTGTGTTTTATTTAACTCTGTTCACTTGTGAGAAACGTTTGAATAAGAATAACTGAGATTAAGCTTTAATTTTTACTGATTTTACTTAATTTCGAAATCGTTTTTAATTATCTTACAAAAGTGTTTGAGATTTGTGTTTTATTTAACTCTGTTCATTTGTGAGAAACGTTTGAATAAGAATAACTGAGATTAAGCTTTAATTTTTACTGATTTTACTTAATTTCGAAATCGTTTATAATTATCTTACAAAAGTGTTTGAGATTTGTGTTTTATTTAACTCTGTTCATTTGTGAGAAATGTTAGATTAAGAATAACTGAGATTAAGCTTTAATTTTTACTGATTTTACTTAATTTCGAAATCGTTTTTAATTATCTTATAAAAGTGTTTGAGATTTGTGTTTTATTTAACTCTGTTCATTTGTGAGAAATGTTAGATTAAGAATAACTGAGATTAAGCTTTAATTTTTACTGATTTTACTTAATTTCGAAATCGTTTTTAATTATCTTACAAAAGTGTTTGAGATTTGTGTTTTATTTAACTCTGTTCATTTGTGAGAAACGTTTGAATAAGAATAACTGAGATTAAGCTTTAATTTTTACTGATTTTACTTAATTTCGAAATCGTTTTTAATTATCTTACAAAAGTGTTTGAGATTTGTGTTTTATTTAACTCTGTTCATTTGTGAGAAACGTTTGAATAAGAATAACTGAGATTAAGCTTTAATTTTTACTGATTTTACTTAATTTCGAAATCGTTTTTAATTATCTTACAAAAGTGTTTGAGATTTGTGTTTTATTTAACTCTGTTCATTTGTGAGAAATGTTAGATTAAGAATAACTGAGATTAAGCTTTAATTTTTACTGATTTTACTTAATTTCGAAATCGTTTTTAATTATCTTACAAAAGTGTTTGAGATTTGTGTTTTATTTAACTCTGTTCATTTGTGAGAAATGTTAGATTAAGAATAACTGAGATTAAGCTTTAATTTTTACTGATTTTACTTAATTTCGAAATCGTTTTTAATTATCTTACAAAAGTGTTTGAGATTTGTGTTTTATTTAACTCTGTTCATTTGTGAGAAATGTTAGATTAAGAATAACTGAGATTAAGCTTTAATTTTTACTGATTTTACTTAATTTCGAAATCGTTTTTAATTATCTTACAAAAGTGTTTGAGATTTGTGTTTTATTTAACTCTGTTCATTTGTGAGAAATGTTAGATTAAGAATAACTGAGATTAAGCTTTAATTTTTACTGATTTTACTTAATTTCGAAATCGTTTTTAATTATCTTACAAAAGTGTTTGAGATTTGTGTTTTATTTAACTCTGTTCATTTGTGAGAAACGTTTGAATAAGAATAACTGAGATTAAGCTTTAATTTTTACTGATTTTACTTAATTTCGAAATCGTTTTTAATTATCTTACAAAAGTGTTTGAGATTTGTGTTTTATTTAACTCTGTTCATTTGTGAGAAATGTTAGATTAAGAATAACTGAGATTAAGCTTTAATTTTTACTGATTTTACTTAATTTCGAAATCGTTTTTAATTATCTTACAAAAGTGTTTGAGATTTGTGTTTTATTTAACTCTGTTCATTTGTGAGAAATGTTAGATTAAGAATAACTGAGATTAAGCTTTAATTTTTACTGATTTTACTTAATTTCGAAATCGTTTTTAATTATCTTACAAAAGTGTTTGAGATTTGTGTTTTATTTAACTCTGTTCATTTGTGAGAAATGTTAGATTAAGAATAACTGAGATTAAGCTTTAATTTTTACTGATTTTACTTAATTTCGAAATCGTTTTTAATTATCTTACAAAAGTGTTTGAGATTTGTGTTTTATTTAACTCTGTTCATTTGTGAGAAATGTTAGATTAAGAATAACTGAGATTAAGCTTTAATTTTTACTGATTTTACTTAATTTCGAAATCGTTTTTAATTATCTTACAAAAGTGTTTGAGATTTGTGTTTTATTTAACTCTGTTCATTTGTGAGAAATGTTAGATTAAGAATAACTGAGATTAAGCTTTAATTTTTACTGATTTTACTTAATTTCGAAATCGTTTTTAATTATCTTACAAAAGTGTTTGAGATTTGTGTTTTATTTAACTCTGTTCATTTGTGAGAAATGTTAGATTAAGAATAACTGAGATTAAGCTTTAATTTTTACTGATTTTACTTAATTTCGAAATCGTTTTTAATTATCTTACAAAAGTGTTTGAGATTTGTGTTTTATTTAACTCTGTTCACTTGTGAGAAATGTTAGATTAAGAATAACTGAGATTAAGCTTTAATTTTTACTGATTTTACTTAATTTCGAAATCGTTTTTAATTATCTTACAAAAGTGTTTGAGATTTGTGTTTTATTTAACTCTGTTCATTTGTGAGAAATGTTAGATTAAGAATAACTGAGATTAAGCTTTAATTTTTACTGATTTTACTTAATTTCGAAATCGTTTTTAATTATCTTACAAAAGTGTTTGAGATTTGTGTTTTATTTAACTCTGTTCATTTGTGAGAAACGTTTGAATAAGAATAACTGAGATTAAGCTTTAATTTTTACTGATTTTACTTAATTTCGAAATCGTTTTTAATTATCTTACAAAAGTGTTTGAGATTTGTGTTTTATTTAACTCTGTTCATTTGTGAGAAACGTTTGAATAAGAATAATTGATATTGCGCTTTAATTTTTACTGATTTTACTTAATTTCGAAATCGTTTTTAATTATCTTACAAAAGTGTTTGAGATTTGTGTTTTATTTAACTCTGTTCATTTGTGAGAAATGTTAGATTAAGAATAACTGAGATTAAGCTTTAATTTTTACTGATTTTACTTAATTTCGAAATCGTTTTTAATTATCTTACAAAAGTGTTTGAGATTTGTGTTTTATTTAACTCTGTTCATTTGTGAGAAATGTTAGATTAAGAATAACTGAGATTAAGCTTTAATTTTTACTGATTTTACTTAATTTCGAAATCGTTTATAATTATCTTACAAAAGTGTTTGAGATTTGTGTTTTATTTAACTCTGTTCATTTGTGAGAAATGTTAGATTAAGAATAACTGAGATTAAGCTTTAATTTTTACTGATTTTACTTAATTTCGAAATCGTTTTTAATTATCTTACAAAAGTGTTTGAGATTTGTGTTTTATTTAACTCTGTTCACTTGTGAGAAACGTTTGAATAAGAATAACTGAGATTAAGCTTTAATTTTTACTGATTTTACTTAATTTCGAAATCGTTTATAATTATCTTACAAAAGTGTTTGAGATTTGTGTTTTATTTAACTCTGTTCATTTGTGAGAAACGTTTGAATAAGAATAACTGAGATTAAGCTTTAATTTTTACTGATTTTACTTAATTTCGAAATCGTTTTTAATTATCTTACAAAAGTGTTTGAGATTTGTGTTTTATTTAACTCTGTTCATTTGTGAGAAATGTTAGATTAAGAATAATTGAGAATAAGCTTTAATTTTTACTGATTTTACTTAATTTCGAAATCGTTTTTAATTATCTTACAAAAGTGTTTGAGATTTGTGTTTTATTTAACTCTGTTCATTTGTGAGAAACGTTTGAATAAGAATAACTGAGATTAAGCTTTAATTTTTACTGATTTTACTTAATTTCGAAATCGTTTATAATTATCTTACAAAAGTGTTTGAGATTTGTGTTTTATTTAACTCTGTTCATTTGTGAGAAACGTTTGAATAAGAATAACTGAGATTAAGCTTTAATTTTTACTGATTTTACTTAATTTCGAAATCGTTTATAATTATCTTACAAAAGTGTTTGAGATTTGTGTTTTATTTAACTCTGTTCATTTGTGAGAAATGTTAGATTAAGAATAACTGAGATTAAGCTTTAATTTTTACTGATTTTACTTAATTTCGAAATCGTTTTTAATTATCTTACAAAAGTGTTTGAGATTTGTGTTTTATTTAACTCTGTTCATTTGTGAGAAATGTTAGATTAAGAATAACTGAGATTAAGCTTTAATTTTTACTGATTTTACTTAATTTCGAAATCGTTTTTAATTATCTTACAAAAGTGTTTGAGATTTGTGTTTTATTTAACTCTGTTCATTTGTGAGAAACGTTTGAATAAGAATAACTGAGATTAAGCTTTAATTTTTACTGATTTTACTTAATTTCGAAATCGTTTATAATTATCTTATAAAAGTGTTTGAGATTTGTGTTTTATTTAACTCTGTTCATTTGTGAGAAATGTTAGATTAAGAATAACTGAGATTAAGCTTTAATTTTTACTGATTTTACTTAATTTCGAAATCGTTTTTAATTATCTTACAAAAGTGTTTGAGATTTGTGTTTTATTTAACTCTGTTCATTTGTGAGAAACGTTTGAATAAGAATAACTGAGATTAAGCTTTAATTTTTACTGATTTTACTTAATTTCGAAATCGTTTATAATTATCTTACAAAAGTGTTTGAGATTTGTGTTTTATTTAACTCTGTTCATTTGTGAGAAATGTTAGATTAAGAATAACTGAGATTAAGCTTTAATTTTTACTGATTTTACTTAATTTCGAAATCGTTTTCAATTATCTTACAAAAGTGTTTGAGATTTGTGTTTTATTTAACTCTGTTCATTTGTGAGAAATGTTAGATTAAGAATAACTGAGATTAAGCTTTAATTTTTACTGATTTTAATTAATTTCGAAATCTTTTTCAATTATCTTACAAAAGTGTTTGAGATTTGTGTTTTATTTAACTCTGTTCACTTGTGAGAAACGTTTGAATAAGAATAACTGAGATTAAGCTTTAATTTTTACTGATTTTACTTAATTTCGAAATCGTTTTTAATTATCTTACAAAAGTGTTTGAGATTTGTGTTTTATTTAACTCTGTTCATTTGTGAGAAACGTTTGAATAAGAATAACTGAGATTAAGCTTTAATTTTTACTGATTTTACTTAATTTCGAAATCGTTTATAATTATCTTACAAAAGTGTTTGAGATTTGTGTTTTATTTAACTCTGTTCATTTGTGAGAAACGTTTGAATAAGAATAACTGAGATTAAGCTTTAATTTTTACTGATTTTACTTAATTTCGAAATCGTTTTTAATTATCTTACAAAAGTGTTTGAGATTTGTGTTTTATTTAACTCTGTTCATTTGTGAGAAATGTTAGATTAAGAATAACTGAGATTAAGCTTTAATTTTTATTGATTTTACTTAATTTCGAAATCGTTTTTAATTATCTTATAAAAGTGTTTGAGATTTGTGTTTTATTTAACTCTGTTCATTTGTGAGAAATGTTAGATTAAGAATAACTGAGATTAAGCTTTAATTTTTACTGATTTTACTTAATTTCGAAATCGTTTTTAATTATCTTACAAAAGTGTTTGAGATTTGTGTTTTATTTAACTCTGTTCATTTGTGAGAAATGTTAGATTAAGAATAACTGAGATTAAGCTTTAATTTTTACTGATTTTACTTAATTTCGAAATCGTTTATAATTATCTTACAAAAGTGTTTGAGATTTGTGTTTTATTTAACTCTGTTCATTTGTGAGAAATGTTAGATTAAGAATAACTGAGATTAAGCTTTAATTTTTACTGATTTTACTTAATTTCGAAATCGTTTATAATTATCTTACAAAAGTGTTTGAGATTTGTGTTTTATTTAACTCTGTTCATTTGTGAGAAATGTTAGATTAAGAATAACTGAGATTAAGCTTTAATTTTTATTGATTTTACTTAATTTCGAAATCGTTTTTAATTATCTTATAAAAGTGTTTGAGATTTGTGTTTTATTTAACTCTGTTCATTTGTGAGAAATGTTAGATTAAGAATAACTGAGATTAAGCTTTAATTTTTACTGATTTTACTTAATTTCGAAATCGTTTTTAATTATCTTACAAAAGTGTTTGAGATTTGTGTTTTATTTAACTCTGTTCATTTGTGAGAAATGTTAGATTAAGAATAACTGAGATTAAGCTTTAATTTTTATTGATTTTACTTAATTTCGAAATCGTTTTTAATTATCTTATAAAAGTGTTTGAGATTTGTGTTTTATTTAACTCTGTTCATTTGTGAGAAATGTTAGATTAAGAATAACTGAGATTAAGCTTTAATTTTTACTGATTTTACTTAATTTCGAAATCGTTTTTAATTATCTTACAAAAGTGTTTGAGATTTGTGTTTTATTTAACTCTGTTCATTTGTGAGAAATGTTAGATTAAGAATAACTGAGATTAAGCTTTAATTTTTACTGATTTTACTTAATTTCGAAATCGTTTTTAATTATCTTACAAAAGTGTTTGAGATTTGTGTTTTATTTAACTCTGTTCATTTGTGAGAAACGTTTGAATAAGAATAACTGAGATTAAGCTTTAATTTTTACTGATTTTACTTAATTTCGAAATCGTTTTTAATTATCTTACAAAAGTGTTTGAGATTTGTGTTTTATTTAACTCTGTTCATTTGTGAGAAACGTTTGAATAAGAATAACTGAGATTAAGCTTTAATTTTTACTGATTTTACTTAATTTCGAAATCGTTTTTAATTATCTTACAAAAGTGTTTGAGATTTGTGTTTTATTTAACTCTGTTCATTTGTGAGAAATGTTAGATTAAGAATAACTGAGATTAAGCTTTAATTTTTACTGATTTTACTTAATTTCGAAATCGTTTTTAATTATCTTACAAAAGTGTTTGAGATTTGTGTTTTATTTAACTCTGTTCATTTGTGAGAAACGTTTGAATAAGAATAACTGAGATTAAGCTTTAATTTTTACTGATTTTACTTAATTTCGAAATCGTTTATAATTATCTTACAAAAGTGTTTGAGATTTGTGTTTTATTTAACTCTGTTCATTTGTGAGAAATGTTAGATTAAGAATAACTGAGATTAAGCTTTAATTTTTACTGATTTTAATTAATTTCGAAATCGTTTTTAATTATCTTACAAAAGTGTTTGAGATTTGTGTTTTATTTAACTCTGTTCATTTGTGAGAAATGTTAGATTAAGAATAACTGAGATTAAGCTTTAATTTTTACTGATTTTACTTAATTTCGAAATCGTTTTCAATTATCTTACAAAAGTGTTTGAGATTTGTGTTTTATTTAACTCTGTTCATTTGTGAGAAATGTTAGATTAAGAATAACTGAGATTAAGCTTTAATTTTTACTGATTTTAATTAATTTCGAAATCTTTTTCAATTATCTTACAAAAGTGTTTGAGATTTGTGTTTTATTTAACTCTGTTCACTTGTGAGAAACGTTTGAATAAGAATAACTGAGATTAAGCTTTAATTTTTACTGATTTTACTTAATTTCGAAATCGTTTTTAATTATCTTACAAAAGTGTTTGAGATTTGTGTTTTATTTAACTCTGTTCATTTGTGAGAAACGTTTGAATAAGAATAACTGAGATTAAGCTTTAATTTTTACTGATTTTACTTAATTTCGAAATCGTTTTTAATTATCTTACAAAAGTGTTTGAGATTTGTGTTTTATTTAACTCTGTTCATTTGTGAGAAACGTTTGAATAAGAATAACTGAGATTAAGCTTTAATTTTTACTGATTTTACTTAATTTCGAAATCGTTTTTAATTATCTTATAAAAGTGTTTGAGATTTGTGTTTTATTTAACTCTGTTCATTTGTGAGAAATGTTAGATTAAGAATAACTGAGATTAAGCTTTAATTTTTACTGATTTTACTTAATTTCGAAATCGTTTTTAATTATCTTACAAAAGTGTTTGAGATTTGTGTTTTATTTAACTCTGTTCATTTGTGAGAAACGTTTGAATAAGAATAACTGAGATTAAGCTTTAATTTTTACTGATTTTACTTAATTTCGAAATCGTTTTTAATTATCTTACAAAAGTGTTTGAGATTTGTGTTTTATTTAACTCTGTTCATTTGTGAGAAACGTTTGAATAAGAATAACTGAGATTAAGCTTTAATTTTTACTGATTTTACTTAATTTCGAAATCGTTTTTAATTATCTTATAAAAGTGTTTGAGATTTGTGTTTTATTTAACTCTGTTCATTTGTGAGAAATGTTAGATTAAGAATAACTGAGATTAAGCTTTAATTTTTACTGATTTTACTTAATTTCGAAATCGTTTTTAATTATCTTACAAAAGTGTTTGAGATTTGTGTTTTATTTAACTCTGTTCATTTGTGAGAAATGTTAGATTAAGAATAACTGAGATTAAGCTTTAATTTTTACTGATTTTACTTAATTTCGAAATCGTTTTTAATTATCTTACAAAAGTGTTTGAGATTTGTGTTTTATTTAACTCTGTTCATTTGTGAGAAACGTTTGAATAAGAATAACTGAGATTAAGCTTTAATTTTTACTGATTTTACTTAATTTCGAAATCGTTTTTAATTATCTTACAAAAGTGTTTGAGATTTGTGTTTTATTTAACTCTGTTCATTTGTGAGAAATGTTAGATTAAGAATAACTGAGATTAAGCTTTAATTTTTACTGATTTTACTTAATTTCGAAATCGTTTTTAATTATCTTACAAAAGTGTTTGAGATTTGTGTTTTATTTAACTCTGTTCATTTGTGAGAAATGTTAGATTAAGAATAACTGAGATTAAGCTTTAATTTTTACTGATTTTACTTAATTTCGAAATCGTTTTTAATTATCTTACAAAAGTGTTTGAGATTTGTGTTTTATTTAACTCTGTTCATTTGTGAGAAATGTTAGATTAAGAATAACTGAGATTAAGCTTTAATTTTTACTGATTTTACTTAATTTCGAAATCGTTTTTAATTATCTTACAAAAGTGTTTGAGATTTGTGTTTTATTTAACTCTGTTCACTTGTGAGAAACGTTTGAATAAGAATAACTGAGATTAAGCTTTAATTTTTACTGATTTTACTTAATTTCGAAATCGTTTATAATTATCTTACAAAAGTGTTTGAGATTTATGTTTTATTTAACTCTGTTCATTTGTGAGAAATGTTAGATTAAGAATAACTGAGATTAAGCTTTAATTTTTACTGATTTTAATTAATTTCGAAATCTTTTTCAATTATCTTACAAAAGTGTTTGAGATTTGTGTTTTATTTAACTCTGTTCATTTGTGAGAAACGTTTGAATAAGAATAACTGAGATTAAGCTTTAATTTTTACTGATTTTACTTAATTTCGAAATCGTTTTTAATTATCTTACAAAAGTGTTTGAGATTTGTGTTTTATTTAACTCTGTTCATTTGTGAGAAACGTTTGAATAAGAATAATTGATATTGCGCTTTAATTTTTACTGATTTTACTTAATTTCGAAATCGTTTTTAATTATCTTACAAAAGTGTTTGAGATTTGTGTTTTATTTAACTCTGTTCATTTGTGAGAAATGTTAGATTAAGAATAATTGAGAATAAGCTTTAATTTTTACTGATTTTACTTAATTTCGAAATCGTTTTTAATTATCTTACAAAAGTGTTTGAGATTTGTGTTTTATTTAACTCTGTTCATTTGTGAGAAACGTTTGAATAAGAATAACTGAGATTAAGCTTTAATTTTTACTGATTTTACTTAATTTCGAAATCGTTTTTAATTATCTTACAAAAGTGTTTGAGATTTGTGTTTTATTTAACTCTGTTCATTTGTGAGAAATGTTAGATTAAGAATAACTGAGATTAAGCTTTAATTTTTACTGATTTTACTTAATTTCGAAATCGTTTTTAATTATCTTACAAAAGTGTTTGAGATTTGTGTTTTATTTAACTCTGTTCATTTGTGAGAAATGTTAGATTAAGAATAACTGAGATTAAGCTTTAATTTTTACTGATTTTACTTAATTTCGAAATCGTTTATAATTATCTTACAAAAGTGTTTGAGATTTGTGTTTTATTTAACTCTGTTCATTTGTGAGAAACGTTTGAATAAGAATAACTGAGATTAAGCTTTAATTTTTACTGATTTTACTTAATTTCGAAATCGTTTTTAATTATCTTACAAAAGTGTTTGAGATTTGTGTTTTATTTAACTCTGTTCATTTGTGAGAAACGTTTGAATAAGAATAACTGAGATTAAGCTTTAATTTTTACTGATTTTACTTAATTTCGAAATCGTTTTTAATTATCTTACAAAAGTGTTTGAGATTTGTGTTTTATTTAACTCTGTTCATTTGTGAGAAATGTTAGATTAAGAATAACTGAGATTAAGCTTTAATTTTTATTGATTTTACTTAATTTCGAAATCGTTTTTAATTATCTTATAAAAGTGTTTGAGATTTGTGTTTTATTTAACTCTGTTCATTTGTGAGAAATGTTAGATTAAGAATAACTGAGATTAAGCTTTAATTTTTACTGATTTTACTTAATTTCGAAATCGTTTTTAATTATCTTACAAAAGTGTTTGAGATTTGTGTTTTATTTAACTCTGTTCATTTGTGAGAAATGTTAGATTAAGAATAACTGAGATTAAGCTTTAATTTTTACTGATTTTACTTAATTTCGAAATCGTTTTTAATTATCTTACAAAAGTGTTTGAGATTTATGTTTTATTTAACTCTGTTCATTTGTGAGAAATGTTAGATTAAGAATAACTGAGATTAAGCTTTAATTTTTACTGATTTTACTTAATTTCGAAATCGTTTTTAATTATCTTACAAAAGTGTTTGAGATTTGTGTTTTATTTAACTCTGTTCATTTGTGAGAAATGTTAGATTAAGAATAACTGAGATTAAGCTTTAATTTTTACTGATTTTACTTAATTTCGAAATCGTTTTTAATTATCTTACAAAAGTGTTTGAGATTTATGTTTTATTTAACTCTGTTCATTTGTGAGAAACGTTTGAATAAGAATAACTGAGATTAAGCTTTAATTTTTACTGATTTTACTTAATTTCGAAATCGTTTTTAATTATCTTACAAAAGTGTTTGAGATTTGTGTTTTATTTAACTCTGTTCATTTGTGAGAAATGTTAGATTAAGAATAACTGAGATTAAGCTTTAATCTTTATTGATTTTACTTAATTTCGAAATCGTTTTTAATTATCTTACAAAAGTGTTTGAGATTTGTGTTTTATTTAACTCTGTTCACTTGTGAGAAACGTTTGAATAAGAATAATTGATATTGCGATTTAATCTTTATTGATTTTACTTAATTTCGAAATCGTTTTTAATTATCTTACAAAAGTGTTTGAGATTTGTGTTTTATTTAACTCTGTTCATTTGTGAGAAATGTTAGATTAAGAATAACTGAGATTAAGCTTTAATTTTTACTGATTTTACTTAATTTCGAAATCGTTTTTAATTATCTTACAAAAGTGTTTGAGATTTGTGTTTTATTTAACTCTGTTCATTTGTGAGAAACGTTTGAATAAGAATAACTGAGATTAAGCTTTAATTTTTACTGATTTTACTTAATTTCGAAATCGTTTTTAATTATCTTACAAAAGTGTTTGAGATTTGTGTTTTATTTAACTCTGTTCATTTGTGAGAAACGTTTGAATAAGAATAACTGAGATTAAGCTTTAATTTTTACTGATTTTACTTAATTTCGAAATCGTTTTTAATTATCTTATAAAAGTGTTTGAGATTTGTGTTTTATTTAACTCTGTTCATTTGTGAGAAATGTTAGATTAAGAATAACTGAGATTAAGCTTTAATTTTTACTGATTTTACTTAATTTCGAAATCGTTTTTAATTATCTTACAAAAGTGTTTGAGATTTGTGTTTTATTTAACTCTGTTCATTTGTGAGAAACGTTTGAATAAGAATAACTGAGATTAAGCTTTAATTTTTACTGATTTTACTTAATTTCGAAATCGTTTTTAAT
>JAPFFF010000468.1:0-22160 GCA_039105265.1 Tritrichomonas musculus | reverse complement strand
AGTTCAAATATTCGAAGTGACTCTCGATTAATAATATCAACTGCTTTTATCTCGCGTTCATTTTGCCAGAAATTTCCTGTCCAAAGTGTCCTTGATGCAGCATATCTATCAGCGCGTAATTGCTCAATTTCGCTATACATTTGCAAATTTATCTAGTTTAAAATATGTTTCTACCGTTTAAATTTAATACCTAAGAAAAAGTTGATTTTACAAAAAATTTCAATATTACAAAATCTAATATCAAGTTTAAATATGCTTCCACAAATTAAAATTAGCTTTATTGATAAATACCTACGATTTGTTGTAAAGGGTATGTGATGCAGATATTTTGATTACATCTTTTGATAAAATATCTTGATCTTGATTTTTATTATTTTCATTATTATTGTTAGTTGTTTGTTCTGTTTGAGTCTTATTATCTATTGCTGGTTCATCTGTTTTATTTTCACTTATCGTTTTTTTAGCTAGATTAGCTTTAAGTTTTAGCTTTGTAATAAATGAAATAGCCATATTTGTTGCTTGATACATTTTCATTTTCCTTCTTTGGTTCAAATAATCAAGAATTCGTTGTCTAATTGCTGGAAGTTTCTTATGGTCTGATGGTCCATCAGGTTCGAGAATAATTTCTCTTGTTTTAATAGTTTGGCCTATACCAAATTGATCAATCCAAGGATGTCGTAAAGCCTCTTTAGCGGTCAATCTTTCTTTTGGTTTAACACGAATGCATTTTGTAATAAAATCTTTGGCCTCTTCTGAAATATCATCGAATTCTGGGCCAAACTCATATTCTGCGTTTAAAATGCTTTGATAAAGCTTAAATGGAACATTGCTATTAAAAGGTAGAATACCTGATAATAAAAAATAAGCAAGTACGCCAACACTCCACATGTCACACTCAAAACCGTATCCATTGCTTTTAATGACTTCAGGTGCCATAAAACCTGGGGTTCCAGCGCATGTTGATAAAAGTGAGTTTTCTTTCAAAACACTTGAAAGACCAAAATCTGACAGCTTCATAAATTGTGAGTGCTCATCGGCAAAAAGAATATTTTCAGGTTTAATATCTCTATGAACAACGCGTTGCTGATGTAAATAGTTGATCGCATCAAGCAAATCATGAATGATTCGAATTGCTTCGTTTTCATCGTAATCTTGCATTGAATAAATGTGCTCAAGAAGCTCACCACCTTTTGCGTATTCAAGAACCATTGTTACAAATTTTTTATTTGCGTACGCATCCTTTAATTTGATTATTGATGGATGATCTAGACTATTTAAAATATGTATTTCATTCCATAAGTGTTTAGGACTTGCAATTTGGGAGCGATCGATTAATTTAGATGCGAAAAGTTCTCCTGTTTCTTTTTCTTGCGTAAGATAAACTTCAGCAAAAGCTCCATTTCCTAATTTTTTTACCATCTGGTATTTTTTCTTAAATTCAGAAGATGGTTGAATTTTAAAAGCGTCTTCTTTAGTTAAATATGATTCCGCATCTTTCAAAAATGCAGCAAAAGACATTTTCTCATGTGAATTAAAAAAAAAACGGTCTCTTCAACTAAAATCATTTTTTCTCAAATTGATTTGATTATATTCGCATAAAAATCATAAAATCTATTATATAAAAATGGTTATATTAAAAAATGAAGCTTGCTTGAAACTTAGTTTGAATTTGAATTATCAAGATTTTATCTATCGCAATTCAAATGAATAAAACGATTAATATGATTAAATATTACATATTTGAATCGTAGTTTGATGATTTGAAAAAAAAAGGTATATTCAAGATCATAATTGAAATTGATAAACGAAAAAGCATGAGAATAAAAATATCTAATTTAAATAACAATCACTGTTAAAATGAATTAAAAATATCCTTCCATATTAATATACAGTAAGTTTAAATCTGATTGTTTTTGTTTTGTTCATTTGTATATTAGTGTTTCGTATTTGCTAAGGTAATGAATATTTTTAAATCTTATTATATATTCAAAATAAAAACGTAAATTATAGATGCTCCTCGCTTGACTCTGTATCTTGTTGATTTGTAAAATTATTGTTAAAATTAGGTGATGATGCATTTTTCCCTTTTTGATTTTCTTTTATTTTCTCGATGAACTTTCTGGTTTTAATTGCTTGTTGTAAACAATTGTGAAGTGCTTCGGTTGTTTCTTTAAAAGTCCCAGCTAATTGTTCTAACGCTGTCACATCACTCCCACTTTGTAATTCATTCAAATCTATAACTTCGGGATGAGTTGCACGATAATAGCGAATTGCAGCTTCGTATTCATCATCTGTTAAAAAAATTAATTCATCACGAGTAGGTAGCTTAGGGGATGTTTGAACATATGAAATAGCTCTGTTAATTTCAGATCTGTTACCATTTAACCTTGCTTCATTTGGATTGCAATTTAAATTGGAAGCATTCAGTGCTCTATTAGGTTTCCGGCGTCTAGCACTTCGTGAGGAATTTTTCATATCATTTGCAATGTCACAGATTGTTGTCCATTGTTCACCAAATTTTTCAGATATTAAAGATAAAATCTGTGTTTTAGTTTGTATTCCACGTTCTCGGCTTCTCCTTGATCTCATTGATGCTTGATTTGATTGTGCAGTGTTAATTTTAAGAGCACGGGCAACTATTTGCAGTTCGTTCATGTTGAGATAATTGCAAGTATCAGGAGATGTTAAAAGGCTGCACATTGAGGGAAGACGGCATATTAAGTTGCAAACTTCATCTGTAAGAGGATTATCTTTTAGGAAAGCATCTGCATCAGTAACTCGTTGGTCGTCAGATTGATCATTTGAATCATCACTTGTATTTGTTGAAACGACAACACCACGAGTAGCCATTGGTTCTCTGAGAACAGTCTTCGATGAATATGACGTTGGTCTATAAGAGTTCACATCCTTTGACATAATTTTCTACTATTTCGAAATAAATATTTATTGTTCGTTAATTTAATTATTGAAAAAATGGTTAACATAAAAATTTTAACAAAGAATATCTATAGAAGAAACATATTTAAATGATAAACCCTCTATATTATAAAAGTTATTTAACTTTCAACTAAGAATACTATTAGGAAAAAAACTTTTTTTTCAGATTAAAAATATATTAAATATATTTTGCATCATCACTCGAGTGAATATATAAATATGATCATGAAAGTTCAAAAAATACTTATAAATGAATATAAAAAATGATGTTTCGCTATATTTTTTATTAATTATAAAAATAATCAGAAAAAGCATTGATACATGCAAAATTCATCTGAAAGTTTAAGCACTTTGTCAACATATGTCTCATTATTTGGTATAATATCGCTATTTTCCCCATTCAAGGAATGGTTCGCTTGATTATTATTTTGGATATTTGGGGAATCATTATGACTTTCATCTTTGATTTCAGGAGCTTTTCTGAGTTCTTCTTTTGAAGATCTGTTTGAAGTAAAATGAGAAGAGCCAGAAATACTCATATTAAAAAAAAAAAGTATTTCTGGCTTTTTTTTTAAATCACTATTCAAATATTTGTTTGAAATTTTCATAAAAATAACCTAAGTCATATTTTTTTTAACTCAAATTTTGAAAGATAACCGTCATCATTTTTTATGACTTGGTCTCATTTTTTATAGTGTGAATATCTTTTTGATTTTTTAATCAAAGAAGAAAATTAATATAATATAATTAATAATATATAAGATGATAAAATAAATTATATTTGGTTTGAACATTTCTTATTAAAATTTTTATTAATATAATATATTTTACAATAGAATAGAAATTTTAAACAATTCAATCCGATTTTTCAGCAGAATCTTCAGATATTTCGAATGAGAATTTTCTTGTGCGTATTGCCGATTTCTTTCTGGGTTTTCTGGAATTTTTTGAAAAACTTTCTCTTCTGGCTCTGGTTGGATTAGTTATCTCGCCTTTCATCTTCATAAATGTACTAAGTTTGTCTTCTACATAATCTTGAAATGTTTGTGAATCCATCATCGCTTCATAAAATTTATAATCATTTTGGTCGATTGATGCTAAAAACAGTTCTTGGTTGAAAACTGTAATTTCTTCAGCAGCATCTGTAACAAAAAAACTCATTAAATTATCTGAAATAATGGGGTTGAGGGGTTCTTGAAGTTCCATTACAATTGCGTCTATTTCTTGGACCATTAATGAATTCTTGTGGTTTAATATTCTCGAAAAATATGGTGGGAATGAGAATGGATTTTCGCAGTTACTCTTATGGCTTGAATTACTAAGAATTGACATAATATTACCAAAAACTTTATCTGATTGTGGGAATTTTGGAAAGTAATCAGTAGTTGAAACCCTTCGCTTATCAAGATCAACCATGTAACAAGATTCTAAGAAAGATATTTTTCTAAGTTGATGTTGAGGAGTAACACCAAAAATAAAAGGAGTTGGAAGCTGAAGAAGATCCCTTGTATGGCCATTTGCTGGTAAAATAGGATAAATTGTTCCAGAAAAATTGAATGGTGCTATAAGTGAAAGGAATGCATAAATAACCATTGTCACTTCTTGTAAATGAGATCCAATAACAAGAACTTGAGCATCAAGAATAAGCCCACTGTAAATATTAATAATATCACGAACAGAGAGAAGTGAAAACAGTGTATCGATCGAAGATAATAAAATTGCTTTATCGAGATATCCATTTGGAGGCCAAATTAATTGAAAATCTGGTGCTAATGTGATAGGAGCTGAATTAATAGTTTGCCTATAGTAACGACTAAGTTCTTTTTCAATATCTTCAGGAACAGTAATGCCTGATATACAGCCATATTGAGCATACAGGTCCAAATCTGGTATAGGATCTCCTGTTGGAACAATAACAATTTGTTCAGCTTCTTTAATTCCATCATAGCTTTTAACTTTTCCAATTGTAAGTAATGAAAGAAAAGTCATAAATGTAAAATGAGCACTGAACACAGGGGTTTTCGTGAGCATACAAAGGCAAAAATTGCATCTTTTTGTATTCTTGGAAGCAAAAAATGGTATGTTAGAATTTTTTGGATTTAAATGAATGCAAATTCCATAAATTTTTTGAGTTGAATAATTAATTTGGAAAACAAATTCATCTTGAATTACACTCTTATTATTTGATTTAAGGTGAGACCTTTCAACACCAGAAGGAAAACAAAGCTCTATAATCTTGGAAACTGGAAAAGAAGGTATTTCAAAAGGTGGAAATGCGAATAGTACTTGAGGAGGAGATTTCTTATTACCATTTGGAGGTACACCAATAATTAAAAACTGTTCAAACATCCCCGACTCAACAGCCAAAATATCTTCGAAAACAACTTGGCTTGCATTTTTTCTATGATAAACTTCTTTGGCAAGATTTGCCTCAAATTTTTTCATATTCCAATCTCGTCTTCTCATTGTTTTTTTAAATAAAATTTCAATACAAATTTGATTTTTTATTTTGTTGTAGATAATCACTTTTTAATTACTTTATAGTAAAAAATTTCTGAACCTCTTATATAATAATATTTTGATGGTGGAGCCTTACACAGATGCAGAAATCGATGCAATCAGGCATCTAATTCTTCAAAATCATAACCCAGATGATTCAGAACTTATCAAAGTTTCATCGCGCAATCCGACAGAATTAAAACAATTAATCCGCCGTCATTTAAACTTATTTTTAGATGATTCAATAAAAAATCAAAAGATTTGCTCCATTTTTAACTCATCTCATCAAAATTTATCTCTTGGATCTCTCGCAAAGCCTGAAATTAATTCTTCAATCCCAGCTCAGCAAATCTCCCTCTCTCTCCCGCCAAAATTTCGTGCCAAAACTCCAAGTCATCATCCAAAAGTTGACTCTGTTACTGACCGATCTCAGGATAGAATTCCATTATTACCAAAATGCGCAACTTCTCCATCTGCTGTTTCAAGGCATATGAATGATCATGTTAACCCAAAAATAGGCTCACTAGCAGCAGTTTTGCATCCATCTCTAGGACCAGCACACGTGTGTAGAGTTTTATCTAAAAGATCACAAAACAACGGGATATTTTACCTTATTTCATTTTTTCAATCAGAACTATCCCCAAGCTACGTTCCAAGCGAATATTTATTTGAACTTGAACATCACATAGGTTTTCCACTTGGTAATGAACCAGAATTTAGTAAAGCCATGTTATCAGAAAATGTAACTGTTGATTGGCTTCTCGAAAGGATATTCAGTTCTGCGCAAAATCTTGTAATCAAGAATTCTGAAGTCCTTTTTCATTCAGAAATATCAAATACAGAGTGGAAGCCTGAGCCACATCAAATACAGCAAGTTATGTTCAGATGTGTTTCATGTGCAGCTCTTCTTTTAACTTGTTATATTAGCTGCAGGTGGGAAATTCCAAAAGACAAAATGGATCAAATTTTAACAACAATTTTTCGAACAAATCCACCAAAATTTGCAGCGACAGATGAAACAATTGAAAAAATTAAGCAGTCGATAATGCGCCTAATATCAATCACAGAGAGCAATCAAACAGATAATGTTTAATTATTATTATAGATAATATTTTTTTTGTTCGTTTATTCTTATAAATTAATCAGCTTATATAAGTTGTTTTTTTTTCAATGATTTATATATATCTATTTAGATGATCTATTCTATCGGATCTATATTTGAAACATTATTATATTGATTGAAAATGAAAAGAATGCATTTAATTATTTAGTAGGGTTTTTAAACTCAGAAAACATAAAGTGTAAACTATTCAATATTTTAATCTTTGTTTTTTATTTATCTCAACATTTAAATCATCTATATGATTTTAATTTAATAAATATAATATTTACCAAAGTTGTAAACTAATTATCAATATTTAATTATGAATATTTTTCAATTATTCCAAATTATTGATTAGTTATCTATATTCAAAATTATTCAAATCAAATGTTATGTATTGTATAAACCATTAGGCATGATAATAAATATAATCATATTTGTATTTTCTATTGGAAATCAATAATTTTCTAATGTCAAAAAATTATCTAAACTTTCAGTTATTAGTGCTAATTTATGAATATATAAATGTAACAAATATCAGGAAGATCTTTTTTCTTTTACTATTTTAATGAACTGGATTATCTGGTAAAAGATAACCAAAAAAAATAAGCAGAAAACTAAAAAATTCATGCTAGACACCCAAAAACATTTAAAAATTCGCAATTTCAATATTATTATCATATTTCAAACCAAAAACAAAAGTTTAAAAAAATATATTTAATGTAAAAAATAATCTAACCAGTCTTTCTAGGACTCAAAATAAATCAGTAAACTAATCATGTTTGATGATATATAATATAATGGCGAATATCAATTTTAATGATTTTATTTATTGATCATGATCTCGAAATCGGTACTTTTATCAGAAAAAATTGAATTTGATTTTCAAGGGGCATTCAAAATTGAGGGTAACCGCAATTTTATATAAAACCCTATTATTTAGTATTTAATAGAAAAAATCTATTATTTCTATAGTTTACATATTTTTATATTTTTTTCAGTGGTTTATATTTTTCTACCTCAGAAAAAAAAACATATATCACCACAAGTCGGCCCCTTGTACGAAAATAAAAAAAAAATTTATCATTATAATGCTCATAAAATATTTTGAATATATACAAATTATTGTGCGAATCAGAATTGACACTTTTTTAAACTTGATAATCAATTATCAGTTTGTAAACCTGATATCGATATTCTCAGGAAATCGTTAACCAAATGAGAAATGTTAGATGAAAAATATTGTAAATATGATAACGATAGGTATTCAAGCTATAAAAAATCTTACAATTTTTTTAAAATTGTAATATGTTAATGTAATATAATATTTATATAACATATCATTATTTTATTGAATTTTTAACATACAATTTTAAGATAATTAATAAACATTATTCATTAAAATTGAATTGAGTTTTCAAAATTTGAATTAAATAAAATATTTTTCTGATGCGCATTTTTATTCATCAAATTTTGAAGATTTTTATTTTATTTTAATTGTAAAATTCCATTTTCAATTATTTCTAACGATATATACTAAAAAATCGCAGATTTCTTGAATTAAAATTAATAAAATTTTTTGAATTTGATTCATAAAATTGAATGGATTTAAAAATAAAAATGAACATTTAGAAAGATTGTATGTTAAAAATTTAACATGAATGAAATATATTTAATAAAAAGAAAATTTAAATGTAATAAATAAAAATAAGAAAAATCGTATGATTTATTATCGAAATATTTGTGAATTAAAAAAAAAGTGATTGTCAAATGTATAAAAACTTAAAATAATATCAATTATGATATTAGTTACTCAATTAAGATATTTATGAATATATGATAAAGCACTTTTCTAATTTAGATCATTATATTTATTCGATATATTATGAGATATATGTATTTCAAAAATATTTTTTTTTTATCTCAATTTTTTTGCTTGAATACTGATTGATAACGATTAATGATTATCAATCATTATGAGAAATTTTTCACTTGCTAAAAATGATTAGATTTTATTTTTCTATTTGTAAAATAATATATCACTTAGATAAAACATATATTCTGACTTTTAATAAGTTTAAATTTATTTTAAGGGTGCACTTTAAACGGTCGCCATGGAAAATATAAATATCTTCACATATATAATGAATAAATTGTCATAAATAGAATATTTTTTTGTTATCCTTTTTATATTAATTACTAAAAGAGTTTAATGCCAATATATGAAATATTACAAATAAAATATTCAAATTCCATATAAAATCAAGAATTTGAAAATTCGCTCTTTAAAAATCTTTGTAATCCGATATACATTAACATATTAAAATTTGAGAGAATAAGGTTTAAATCATAAGCCCCTCTATTAAAAATAAAGATTTTAAAAAAGAATTAAAATATACGTTAGATAGTTATCTATTTTTAGAAGGTAATGTTAACCATAAATCATAAACGTACGAAAAAATTTAAAATCGCTGCAAACTTTTTTGTGATGAATAAAAAAAAATTAGATCAATTTATCATATTTACCATCACTTCAGCGACAAATATCACGTTCGTTCTCGTAAAACCACACAAAAAAAAGATATCAAATATTGATGCTGAAAACTTTTTTTGATAAAACTTTGTAAATCAGCATATTTTTATATTAGAATTAATTTGTTATAATGATGAGAAAATACATTAAGCAGATATTGCTGAGAAGAAAAATTTGAAAAAAAGCGTATTTGCTTTATAAGTTTTTTTATAGTTTATTTAATCAAATGTAATATTGACAAATCGATTTAATATTAATTAAAGTTTTCTTTTAGTATAAAGGAACTATTTTTTGTGCTGATGATTGTCGAAATATGATATCAATCAGCATGTCAAAAATAATATTTTTAAGCTTACTCTCTTTACATCTCTTCTAAATTTCGCATAACATTAAAAAAAAGTAAAAATTAAGCAAAATATTAAGGCATAAAGCTACTCATGGAAAGAAAAAAACCGCCATCTTAAGGTGAATTTTGAGTTACTATGTTAAGAAAATTAACCAAAAAAATTGTAAATTTAAATTTTACCTTAAAATTATAACTATTTACTTTTTTTGATATAAATTTGTTTATTTTTACATAATTTTTCGGTGCTGCACGAAGCCGAATCTGGTTCCTTGAATTGCTGGATGAATCGGGAAGCTATTTGAACTATATAATTATGAATTATTTAGTAAAAATTGAATTAAAAAACTATTCAAAAAGTTTAAAAGTTTTCAAAAAGTGGTGTAGAAAAATACGATTCTCCAAAATTTTTCTCGATATTTGATATCGATATTGATTATCAAATTAATAACTTTGTTATCAATATCAAAAAACGTACTGATAATTGATATCGATTATCAAGATATAACAAGCTTATCCGAACTATTCCAAAATGATATTTAGGTTTTTTATGATGCGGCTATGGAATAACTCAAAAATTTTTTATTTCAATTATAAATGGAGAATATCAATCAAGTTTAAAAAAAAAAAAAAAGAAAAGAAAAAGTAAAAATTTAAAAATTTAAAAATTTAAAAATATAATGTATAGGTCATTCAATAAGTTCGTAACTCCAACGTTTTAGAAAGAAGAAATGATTATTCAATTTTTAAATATAGTTTTTATAATTTATAGGAAGTATTCTATAATTTATTAAAATGATTTGTTTTATTAGATAATATTCGCTGAGTTGAAAGACGTTTAAAATTTTATACGTTTAAAAAATCATTTTTATGAATGTAGAATTTCGAGCAGTAGTGCATTATTACTGGCTTTTAGGGAAAGGGCCTACGGAGATCCATGATCAAATGGTTCAAGCTTATAATGGTGCTGCACCTACATTATCTTTTGTTAAAAAATGGATTGTAATGTTTAAGAATGGGCGCACAGAGCTGAATGATTTGCCACGGTCAGGAAGACCCATTAACGAAGATTATATAGATAAAGTGAAGCAATACATTGAAGATTACCCGTTTTCATCTGCTCAGAGCATTTCATCAGCTATTGGTATTCATGCTTATACAGTTATTAAGATTTTAACTGTTGATCTTGGCAGAAAAAAAAGGCATGCAAAATGGGTCCCTCATGTTTTGACAGATTGTCAAATTAAAAATCGTCGGCAAGAATGTTATTCTCTTTATTCTATATTGAAAGGTCTATCAAAAACAAAACAATATCAGGTGATTACATGTGATGAAAGTTGGTTTTATCTCAACTATTATACAGAAGAAGCTTATTTACATGAAGGTGAAAACATTGTTCTTCCCAATCGTCTCATTTCTGATCAAAAAATTATGATTTTTAGTGCTTTTTCAGCTTCAGGTCTCGTTCTATTAGAAATGCTCCCACTTAAAACAAGATTTAACTCACAGTACATGTGTGACGTTATTTTACCAAGTTTGAGAGAAGCTGCTCAAACGAAGCTTGGAATAAGAAAGAATTCAAATGTATTAATTCATTTAGATAACGCAAAACCTCATAATTCTAAAAAAACAAATGAAAAATTCAAGGAGCTCAAGTTCACACGCTTGCCACATCCGGCTTATTCGCCAGATGTGAGTCCCAACGACTTTTTTTTATATGGTTTTTCAAAAAATAAGTTGAAAGGAAAAGTGCACAATTCGGCAAATGAACTTTTTCAATCACTGACAGAAATCATTGAAAATATTGATAAATCGACGTGGGAAGCCGTGTTCCAAAATTGGATTAACAGACTTCATCTGGTTTTTTTAAGCGGTGGAGCTTACCTTTAAAATAAACAATTTTAATTTTATTTTCATTTATTGTGTGTTGAAATATTTCAGAGTTACGAACTTATTGAATGACCTATATAATGTATAAAAAATAAAACAAAGCATAATATAAATGAAAAAATTAAATGATTATTTATATGGACATCTAGATTTGTTATGTTCTGAGCTACCACATATCTATTTGATGTTCAGACGTTCATCCCAGATATTTGAGGAATGACACAATTATACAAAAAAATAAGAAGCCTCTAATTATAAAGAATGATGATTCTCAAAAAAAGTCATTTCAATATTCATATATAATGTCTCAACTTTCGCCATTTGCTGCACTTGCTTCAAAAAATGCAAATATTACAGAATTATTTGAAACATTCTTACACAAATTAAATGATTTAAAGATAGAGATTATTAAAGGCATGCCATCTACAATTCAAGAAGCAGGAAGATTGGCAACAATTGCCTCAAAGCATGTTGTTTTGGGAGGAAAACCTAAATTGAAGCAAATTCGGCATTGTACGATATGTGGTAGCTCAGAACATAACAAATCTAGATATCCATATAAATAATCATTTAATTTTTTCATTTGATATAACATGGCGGCAAGGAAGAGCCAGAGGACTTCCTTGCTCTCTTAGGATGAACCAAACACAAACATTTGATAAGATGTTCCAAACAAAAGCTGAGTATTCAAATAATAATTTTCCAAAATATCTGATATCATCACAATTAACTAACGGAAATAATGGATATTGTTTATCTGTTGATGAGTAACTATGAGTCAATAATGCTGAAACTTGATTATTAATATTTTTAATTATATTTTTTAATTGAAAGTGGCGCGAAAAAATTCTGAAGAATAAATAATTGGTCAATAAAAAGGTCAAATTAAAGTTATTTAATCAAACTTTTTGAATGAAATAAAATAATAATCATTTCACCTGGGTCAAATGAAAGGTTAATATATGGTCAAATTTTGAATACTTCCGTTTGAGTGGCGAAAACGATTGTTCACAAAATTTGATATTTATAAAGGTCGTACAACTGAATTTTAACAGTAAAACTCAATGATTGGTTTGTTAAGGGTAAAGTTGGCTTTTCTCAACTTTTTTCCACTTTTTGTAATATCTTTCAAAATATTCTATGAGTTTTTGCTAATAGCAAATCTGATATTTCATTAAAATATAAAAAATTTATATATTTCTTATCAAATCAACGTTTAATCATTTTTTAATTTATCCATTAAGATTATCATGTATAATCTTAATTTAAAAAAATATAATTAATTTAAGA
This sequence comes from Tritrichomonas musculus, assembly GCA_039105265.1. NCBI lineage: Eukaryota > Parabasalia > Tritrichomonadida > Tritrichomonadidae > Tritrichomonas > Tritrichomonas musculus. The sequence continues at coordinate 9,566 of JAPFFF010000468.1, read as the reverse complement.
TTAATTTTTTAAATAAGAATATTTTTGTTTAGATAGTTTTTTTCGAATTTCTATTTTCTCAAATAATTGAATAAAAAAAAATTTCTTTCAAAAAATTGTGAACCAATTTCTCTCATCAAAAAACAGTTTTATTGAATCAATATGAAAATAAAAAAGATATTTGTAATGAAATTTTATATGGAATACCTTATAATTTTAAAATTATTTAATTTCGTAAATAAAAGGATTTATTCGGAAATTTTATAAAAACATTGGTATGGATTCAGCAAAAATATATAGCTATTTCAATTGATAAATGGTTATTATAATACTTTTTCTATTCAATCAACCAATTAAATATAGAAAAAAAATAGTTTGGTATCTTGTTTTCTTTTATGTATAGAAGAATAAAAAAAAAATCGACTTTTTTTTGGATTAATATACTAATTTAATTATTTATTTTGATTTTTATGCAATGCATTAAAGCTTAAGTAATAATATAAACTATGGTTTCAATTGATAAATTAGTTTATTGTTCAAAATAAATTAATATTTTTTAATATATATGGATATATATGTTTTTGTTGTTTAATTAATTATTATGTCTATTAGCTGATATTATATATATAAATTATGATAAATTTATTGAGATAAAAACATTTTTTATCTCACAATTTTGAATAAAAAAACGAAAAAGCATTCATTCAAAATTATTTATCTCCATTGAATTTTTAAGTTTACTTAAAAAAAGAATATTTATTTCCATATTCATTATATTATTAATATTTAATAAATAATATATATATATTATTATATATAAATTAATATAAAAATTATAATAATTTTTGCTTTTTTAATAATAAGATATGATAAATATTTTTATTTTTTGATTTTATTCAACTTTTCAACCCTTTCAATATTTTCAAAAACAAACTTATTTGAAAGTGCCAATTTTTCATTTTACACGCAATTAGATTCCTTAATTTTATGTATATATCAAATACTACATAAAATATAATAGGAAAAATCCATCAAATCAAAAAATCACAGAAATATCAATATTCAATTTTCTCCATGATTCAAATTTTCTAATTTTTAATGGGCCATTTTATTATAATAAATGCTATTAATTATATTTTCCTAGTACAAATCCAAAAAGTTTCCTATTCGAGAAGAGCCGACTTGCTAACATCAAAATTTTCATGATAAAATTTTCAAATAATTTTATTGCATTTTAAAACAAATATTTTTCTTAATGAATATCGAATATCAATCTAAAATATTCGTATAAAAAATATATATCAACCAATATCAATAGAATTAAGTAGAAAAATATTTTTTTCGAAATTAAAAAAAAAAAAAAGCATTGTAATTCAGTCTTCTTCAAATTAAATATGATAAAAACAAATGATTCCCCTTGTATATATGTTTAAAAATAGAAATATGCACTTTTTATAGTAAAAAAATGTTTTCTTGATATTTTTTGGATTATGATATTTTCATTTTTTATTTTTTTCATGATTTGGACCATTTTTTGTTATATATCCAAAATTCAGAATATTTTACATTACGTTGTAATGCTTTTTTGTACAAAAATTGATTTGATAGCTCTGTGGAGCTCTTTTTTTTCTGTTCATTTGAATGCCCCTCAGAAAAGATTGAATTTACATAGAAATAAATTCAATGATCATACAATTCATTCAAGCAGCACATAGAATAAATTAAAAGATTTCAAAAAAAAGAAAAGCCAACTTTACCCTTAAAACTAATTATATTTTATTATTATAATAATAATCAGTTTTATAAATATTTGCATCGTACAAAATTCAAATTAAAATAAAAACTAAAAGGATATAAGTATATATTAAATTTTCTTCAGAAAATAAATTTGAGTATTTTATCTCAATTTATTTTAATTATTTTTGATAAGAATTTTATAACACTTTATAAAAATTTAGAATAGCGATAACTTTTTATATAATTTATTCTAATCATTAATTCTTTTGATATCTTTTTATATGCTTTTAAAACATTAATTGTTATATAAAAATAGTTATTATTATTGAAAAAATAAAATTCATTTTTTAGCTAAAAATGCAGAAAAATTGAATTTGTTGAATTATTAAATGATGATTTTAAAAAAATTGGACGTTACAGGAGCCAAATGACGAATACAATTTTATTTATATGCATTTACTTTCTAATATATTTGAATTTCATTCTAAATCAAATGTCAGTTTTTTCTAAAAATGAAGATTTAGTTGATTGGTTTCATAAATATAAAAAGTCTAATATTTCAATTACTGAAGGATTTCGTCAAAAAGTAAAATATTATTTGTATAACACATAGTATATCCATTCAAATGACATCTATATTTTTTAAATGATGCAAATATATAAGAAATCGATATATATTGAATTTTAATTAAAGTCTTTATTTCAACCATTACATTTTATAATATTGGATATAAAATATATAAATTATATATTATAATTATTAAATAAATTATTTATTAAGATAAATATAAATTTATTTAATTTTATTTTTTATTCAATTTAGTTGTACGACCTTTATATTTATACATTTTTTCAATCATTATATTTATGACAGCTTTTCAAAACAACTTTTCTATTAATCTATATGTAATTGATGCTATATAAAATACTAAATCAAATACTTAACGAAAAAAAAAAAATTTATTTGTTCATACTAAATTAAAACGGATATACTTTTTTTTTGAAAACAACTTTTTAAAAGAATTTGAAAAGAACGTTTTTCATTTTAATTCACTACTTTACAAATTTTTGAAGCTATTCAAAGCATCTTCGAATATCTTAGCATTATAATTATTTATGATAAAAATTATATTTTAATAATAGTAATAACCATATACATTATTTAAATCATGTATATATAAATGGAACTATCTATTATAAAAGTCAGGAAATGATAAATATAAAAAAATAAAAATACGTTTAAATCTTTATGACAAACTTTTTGTATAATGTTGGTAAAAATTTATCACTTATTTCTGCAATGAGTTGTTTAATATGTACAAATGGAAAAGTTCTTTACTATGTTGTTAAGCAGGCTCTCCGCCAACTTGGAATATCATTTCAAAGAGATAACGAGCAAGGGGTTCTAGTTTGGTCAGATGCAATTAGGCTTGATTTATTTGATTCTGTATATCCATATCAAGTGATCAATAGACTTCCATTTGCGCCCACGTGGTGTAGAAAAGCACCATTTGTTCGTCTAATCCAAAGAATAGCTCGTATCTTTCCCAATGATTACAAATTCCTTCCTGAGTCATTTGTCTTGCCTTATGATGAAAAGGAATTTGAAGAGGCTCTTCAAAAGCATAATAAGTTTTACATTTACAAGCCTGATAGAGGTTCCCTTGGACATGGCATTAGGCTTATTGCTCCTGATATGCAGTTTAAGCCAACCCAACGATTAGCAGTCGCCCAAGAATATATAGAATCATATACTATTGATAATTTGAAGTTTGATCTTCGAATTTATGTTCTTATTTGTTCTATTTCACCACTAAAAATATATGTTTGCCGAAATGGAGTTGCAAGATTTTGTACAGAAGACAGTGGTACAGACTCAAAATATTCTTTTTTGACTAACACAGCAATCAATTCCAAAAATCCTGACGCCGTACCTGATAAAATGACTCGAATGATTACTGATGTGTTTGCACAAATGCAAAAGGATGGAGTTGATATTAAAACTTTATGGCAGAGAATTGATAACGTCATTATTCTCACAGTCATGTCTGCCTATGGTTATCTCTTGAAAAAAGAAAGAGAGATATGTCCAAATAATGGTTTCCCTAGGTGTTTCCAAATCATTGGATGTGATATTCTTCTTGATAAAAATCTTCGGCCATATATTCTCGAAATTAACCACAGGCCATCAATGAAAACAAACACTGAAAATTCCAAAAACTTAAAGATTCAGATGCTCAAAGATGCTCTTAAGGTTGCAGCCCCTTATCAACCTCTTCAACAATTATTGAAAGATTTGGACAAATACCCTGTTACAAACGAAGAAATGAGAGAAATTGTTGAAGGTAATCCAAAAGTTTTTGATGAAATTAAAAATTTACGACTGAGGAACGAAAGGCATAACAGCTTTGAATTAGTCTATCCCAAAAAGTCGCATAGATATAACCTTATTCTAGACAAAATTATGAAGTTGCCAACAGAAAATCTCAGCGAGTTTGAAGTTGACAACACAGATAGAAATAGTTATGATGATTAATTATGCCAGCTCTATTCTTAAATTTTTCATCCAGAATTGAATTCTGGATTTTTTTCTATGTCATTCTTCCTTGAAAAAGGTTTTATAAGACTTTTTTGAAAAATATAATACGATTTTTTTTTTTTTTTAAAGATTTAGAAAATTAAAAATTATATTTTTTGATAAGCAATAATTGATTTTGATTAGAAAGTATCTATGTGATCTTAGAAATGAATTGTGTTTGGCTCACAAACTTTGTTGGATTTTATAAATGTGAGAAAATAAATGTATGAGATGATTCAAATAATTTCAATAATATCATTGAATATTAATATTCAATGAATCTACCCAATCCAATTCCTGAACAGACGCATACTAATGAACCAGTGAAAAATGGTCAAGAAAACTTGCAAGCGAATGCAGCAGAGTTTGTTGATGTTCCACCAGGCGAAGATCCGGAATTAAATCAAACCTTAAAAATTCTACTTGAAAGTTCGGGATTTCAAATAAAAGATCCTAGAATTATAACTGTTGTTGAAAATGCATTAGCACAAAAACTTGATGCAATATTGGCAAATACTCGTTTTTTAGGTGGAATCCAAGAATCAAAAGATCAAAAAGAGCTTCATCTTTTACAATTGAAGCCTGCCCTCAATGAAGAAGATATTCATATCGATAGACCTGAATTTGTTCTTGAGCAGCCAAATTTAAAAATGACTACAAGGAGAACAAAAATTGGCAAATGAATATCATTAATTTTTATTGTATTAATTTTGTTCAAATAATCTTTTATTAAGTTGTCATTATATCAAATTTAATTTCACGAAAAATTTAATTTGGCAGTCCTTCATATTCGATATATACTACTGAACTTGTAAAGATTATCATGTTGTAAATATATCAAATTATTGTTTAAATTCCTTTTTTTCTCTATTTTTTGCTTTCCTTATCAATATATAGAAGTTCTCTGAATATAGTTTGAGAGTTACAAGAAGTTTTTGACATTCTTCATTTAGCATTGAATTATTTAGCAAATTTGATTCTATTTTTTCTCTCAAGTCTTCTTCACATATTAAAAATGCATCAATTATGAATTGTCCAACTGATTTATACATTTGATTTTTGTATTCAATTCTTAAATCAGTATCTGTTGGATGAGATAAATCAAAATATCCTCTTTTTATCATGACCTCAATTTCTTCTTCTGCAAGGAAAATGAGATAGATGATAGAATTGATAACAATCGCCATAAGATAATCATTAGTATTAGATTCAAGAAATTCAATAAGAATTGTCAGGTAATTCTCATTCAAATTATATCCTTTTTCTTGATTAATGAAAACTAGAGTAGGATTATCCTTAACAATAAATGAAAGTATACGAATTGATGATTCTTTCAGATCATATGGATAATTTGTTGAAGTAAGAATAATTAAAAGTAGAGAACTGAAAATTCCCCATTGAAAAGTGGAAATAAACTCTTCTTTTTCTTCAACTTCTTTGTCTGTTTGTGGATTTCTTAATATCGCAGTTGAAATGACTTTCAATAAAGATTTTAAATCTTTGAATGAAGCATTTTTTGCAATACATTCAGCTGAACTAAAAATATTTATTTTTGTTATATCAACAAATCCACTTTCAATTGATTTTGACGTCAAATCAAAAATAAAAAATGGTTGGGTTTCAAAATCAAACATCTTTTCCTCAATAAAAACTTTCAAAATGGAAAATGATTTAAAATCATTAATTTTATTGGAATTTATATCTTTTAATTTATCTGAAAAACCGTTCAAGATATGGATGAAAATATCACATATTTTCATTTGATGTTCGATATTTACCTCATCAAAAATTGAAATAAATTTGCTAATAAAATGATATTGTTCAATAAAATTATCAATTGCATCAGGGTTATCTTTAAGGATTTCTTTAATTAGTGTAAGGGCAAGTAAAAAAGAATGATCTAGACTTTTTTGAATAACATTTGGCATTATTAAATTAAAAATGCAATTAAAAAAAGTTGATGTAGAAAATAAAGTAATGTCAATTTCATTACATTGCAAAATATCATAAATAATTAAAAGTATAATGTAAATTAGATCATTATTTTTTGAATATGTTTCTGTATTTTCAAGTAATTTGATTAGGGTTGGGACGATAATAAAATCATTATAACAAAATATATGAAAATAAAAGTCAGGTAAAATATATTGTATATGCTGGTGAATATAATGTCCTGTTCTTAATAAGTTTTGGCAATCTAATGTGTCGGAATAATTAAGAAAATTGATAACGGCTTGAATTATTGAACTAAAACATTCAGAATCACTGGTCTTATCACTAATATTTAAGCAATTATCTAAAAAAATTGAATTTTTGGCATTAATTTGAAATAAATCGGGGAATTTATATGTGAAACTCATCTAATAAAGTGAAGTTCACTTTCAAACTTTTTGTACATGAAAGAAAATTGAATTGGAATTTCAACTTTTTGAATTGTTTTTGAAAGTGTTATTTAATAATTGAATAAATTCATTGAATTGTTTGCGAAATTCTCAAAAGAATTTTCAGGGTTAATTGTAATGATTATTTTGATATTTTTACGTATATAATTGTCAAAAAATAAAAAAGTTGCTGAAAAAAGCACTTTTTTATTTATTAGCTTTTGTCATTACATTCATTTCATCAAAAAAATATTTGATTTAATTGTTCTATTTTCGTTAAAAATCAGATGTTTCTGTTCAAAACAACGGAGTTGGTCTCATTAACTTACAATTGCTTCAGTTTAACCCAATAATTTTGAGCAAAATATTTACAAAATATTGTATTGGTGTGTAATAAATAAGATTATGCCAATGGAGATAATGATTGAGGTATACTTTATAATGATGTTGATTATCAATTTATACTCTAGTTGATTCAAGTTGATAGATCTAACTCGATTTATACTCTATTGTCGAGATGATGATATATCCAATAGGACATTGATGAGTTGTCATGATTGGTGATCTTGATATTAATGATGTAGAATTCCAGAGTTGAGATTGAAGTGGTGGATAGAAGCCAATATTTAATCTTTCAATTTCATATCTTTTCAAGAAAGTTATTTTTCATCCACTTCATATAAATTTTAAAGATCAAGTTGTACTGTGTGACAGGCACAACGCTTGTTGTTGACAAAAAAGCTTTTTTAAAATTTGTTGCATTATTAGTTCATACAGCAATTACTTTTCTGCTATAATTATCCTTAAATCTGTCTGAAATTCCTTGATCAGAGTCTTAATATCTTTTGCAGTTTATTTTTCAAATATGCGTGTGTCTAATACTTGGAATCAATCATTAACTTCCACAAAAGAATTGAAAGCGCAAAACCTAAAACATTCCACTGGAAAGAAACGATCAACAATTCAAGAGATGAATGTCTAAAAATATTATTTGAAACATGGAACAAAAGCAACAAAAAGGAAATATCGCATTGGGATTAGTCGATTAAACAAATAATACAAAAAAAAAAAAAAAAAAAAAAAAAAAAAACTATCAATTTCAACGAAAACAACAGTTGATATTGACGATTTCATTGTTGAATTAGCATCTTCAAGAAGGTTAGCTCTTGGAATTTCAATTGAAATTCAAAAAAAAATTCCACGTATCATTTTTGAGACAAACTGTAATTAGGTGATTGATTAAATCATTTTAAATACAGAAAACTATTTAAAGTACCTGAACTAACAGATTCGAAAAAAATGCTCAGATATAATTTTGCCTTTTAACTCCATCAAAATGGATTTGATTTTCAGAAAAAATATTTACTTTTTCTGATGAAGCTATGTTTTCTTTTTAATCATATAATATGAAATGTTGAGTAAAAAATGATGACATATCGGAAAACGCAACAACTCAAATCTGAAAAAACGCATTTTGCACTTTAATCTAGGCCGCAATTAGCCGTAATTGCATGCGTCAACGAAAAACGTTAAAAACGGCTTCTGAAAGTTTCAAAAGTTTTCACTGATTTTGATAATTATCAAACACAATATCATTATTTCTTTCAGCAGGATTGCGCAACATGTCACATAAATAATTAAAAAATGGATCGAAATACATCCTTTATCCCCCAAATTACCAGCAGTAAAATAATTAATTCTATAAACATTTAGATTATCATTAATCTATCGTTCTCTTCTCAAATTATTCAATCATATTGGCTTCAAAATCGCTAAAGGTGAAGCATTATTGGCAGATCTTTATAATGCAGATACCAAAAATATTGGCTTCTTTTAATAAAATTAACAGAGTGGGGAATAATTGCTGTCGCCTTTAAGAAAAATCTTTGAAAAAAAATATTTTTTAATAATTATTTCTTTATTAAAAGAAATCACCATGAGTGTTAATAACCTCCTGCAATCGGCTCATCCATTTCTCGAATGCCTTAGAAAAGTATTCTTTTGGAATGCTAGATAGGATATTTTACACCTCTTCAAAAAGTTCGTTTTCGTCATCAAAACTTTTTCCCTCAAGCAATTTTTTTTAGAGTCAAAACAAGAAGAAGTCGGATGGAGCCAAGTCTGGTCTATATGGAGGATGCTCCAATCTTTGTAATCCTAGTTCGTCAAATTTTTCTTTGGCGAGATGTGGACGAGTAATACCACAATGAAAATATTTGCCTCTAGTCGATACATTTTGGGAGAAATCTTCAAGCACACCTTGAATAAAAAATAATTGGTTGAACTTTTCATTAGGAGGAAGCATCGTATTTGATTTGATCTCTGTTCTGGACCATACAATTGAAATCATCACTTTTATTGAACTTATTTTTGGGCTAACGGTTTTTTTGTCAATACCTAATTCTTCAGAGCAAACTCTGCTCCTTTGCAAGATAAGTTTTTGATTGATTCTTCAGAAAGTGGTTATATTAATGCTGAAATTAATGACAAACTGATCAATCATACGTTGACTCTGAATTAGACAGTTTTTCAGTAGAGGTGATTTTCTCAATATAGAAAGAGTCCACTTTTTATAATTTAAAGTATTGGATTTGTTCCAAATTTAACTTCAACAGTTTCTATAGAAAAAGATACAAATTTTTTGAAAGGCAATATATAATATCTATGGAAAATCATTATTTTGATAAATCGTATTCGCCACCAGACAGACCTCGGTCAATTGTTGCCAGCCGAAGTCAATTTTTCAGCAGTGGTCAATATACCACAAACAGCTCCAGAAGCTTCGAATAACGATTTTATCTAATTAAAAAATGTGATGAAAATAATGTGAAAATGCTCTTCCTCCCTCCACATTTGTCACATGTAACTCAACTGCAGGACTTGCTAATATT
>JAPFFF010000467.1:0-22200 GCA_039105265.1 Tritrichomonas musculus | reverse complement strand
AAATATGCAATAGTCCTTTGAATTATCTTTATAAATTTATAAATTTGAAATGAAAGCACAGTTCACCATTAAAAATGTTTTTTAACCAAAAACGGTTATGGGGTATAATTTAGCTATGACGATTAATATTTGAATGTGAGAAGACTTTTAATCGAGATCATTATTTTTCTAGTTGATCAAAATACTTTGATGATTTATAAGCAATTTAAGTATTTTAAAACAGATTCACAAATCAGAAGTTTGAAAATATTTACTTAAATATAGATAATGATTTCAGATTACTGTAATGGAAAACTTATAAACATTTTTTATATTCATGATAAAAATATTCTATTAGCAATTATTCTATCTATTCAAAAGTTGCTGCATAACTTTTAAGCTATAGCAAGTTATGAAGCAAATACTCTTTATAACCTCCTTATCAACCACAGAGATATCTATAAGGATTGCAAAGGCCAAAAACATGAAAATTAAATATATAATGAAATTATGATTATACCCCAGTTTTTATTAAAATATATTGTTTTAATCGATATTTATTATTTCTTTTTTTAAAAAAATTTGTATGAGAAAAACTCATTATAGTTATATCGGTTAGCAATAAATACAATGGAATATGTTTCTTTTTTTTTTTTTTTAAGTGCTTCCTTGTATAATTGCAGCATTTTTTTTGTACGTGTATTGTTTTAATAACATGAAAATATACAAAACAGATAAAAAAAATATCTTAAAACGATTAAAAAGTCTTTTATCAAGATATTTCAAAAAAATAAAAGCATTTCACATGGTTTGTAGTTGAAATATTATTATAATTTTCATTACTATAATAAAATATATCGTTATTAGCATATATTTATGGCAAAATAATGTATTTACAGGTTATAAATGCTACATGTATCACAAATATCATTGAAAATTTATTAATGATAAATATCAATTCCACTTTCTATATTAAATATTTCTATTTATATGCTTTAATGATTTAAAAAATATTAATATATGATTTAAATTTCATATAATCCATAAAACACCATTAAAAAAATGAAAAATTGAATGACAGTGATATGACTATATTATCATTCAAAATAAATGGAAAATGAATTAGCATTGAATTTTTGTGACTACTTTATGAAAAGGAGCTTCCAAATTAGTTCAGAATAAAATTTAAAAAACTAAAGGATATTTTTGATCTCAGAATGCCAAAATTTTTCTTTTTGAGTATGTATTCGATAATTTTTCATATATGATAAATAATAGCATATCAACCACCCGAAATATACCTGGTTATCACCTAAAACATACATTAGCTAAATATAAAACTAATATTATACTTTTTTTACTGGAATTGAAGAAATTGGTAGGACTTTGACTAGTCAAAGAAATGAGTCTTGTCTGATATGGTGGAAAGCCAAAAAGGATTCCCATAAAACCTTTGGTCTATGGCAGGTTTTCTGCCATACGTATATTATCGAGCACTTCGTATTGCATAGTGCATTAGACTTATTTGTCTGCAAGCTATTATAATGTTACAGTTATGATGAATATAATCAAACACGTAATGAAATACTTAAAGAATTAAACCAAAATGTGGAAGAAAGAAGAAATTAAAAAAAAAAAAAAAAAAAATCCAAAATCCTTAATTAACAAAAAGAATGATTTAAGAACAATGATTTCATGCATACTCGTATATATCCCTTAATATGTTTTGCATCTTTGCATATAAAATGATTACTCTTACGTCTTATAGTAAAGGGGCACCTATTCAGTATCTCATAATCATTGGTAAAGTCTTTGAGTGGTACAAATGACATTTACATATATTCATAAGGGAGGTAGGAGATTCTCGGGGTAGGCACCTGTGCCGTTTCATCGATGGTGGGCAGTAGTGAGAACCATCTTGGAGAAAAAAATTTTTTTTATATTTTTTATTTTTATTTTTATTTTTTTTTTTTTTTTTTTTTTTTTTTATCTTTGTTAGGAGTTCGGGTTGACGCTGGGGAAGACAGCCCCCGCGTAAACCGACTCCTATATACTACTAAAGTTTTATTTTTATAAGTTTTTTCATGAAAAAAGAAACCAATTTTACAATTTAAGACCTTTTGATACAGAATGTTACGAGCAACTGGCCTCATAGAAGAAAAAATTCACCTGATAGTACTATTTTCAAATGTTTTACAGACAAAATATGTATTTGATTCTTTCCTTCTTAATCAAAATCCAAATGATATTGTAAAAAAAATTTATTGACCTGCATTCAAAAGTTATTGGTCAATAAATGATATTAGATTTATGAATTGGCTAAAAGTACATCAATTTCTAGGAAATATTTTTTCCATTTGTCCATAATCTGCGTGTTCCTCATGATTTGTTGAATAAAGTCTGCAAAGATTATTTCAGAGTTTGTGAAGAAACTATTAAAATTAATACAGTGGTCTATTTTGCCAAGCCTTCAACGATGATGTAAAAATATGTTATATCATGTGGGTTACTTGACTAATATAGAAAAACAATAAAAAATGTTATTCTCAAAGCCAAAATTTTAAATATACAATCGTAGTTCTTGTAATAGATAATCTTCTAGGACAGATAAAATGAATTTTATCAAGTCCGTTTTGGTCCATAGACCATCAAACATTTCCCTCTTAAAATTTCTTATATATATGAATAATGCAAGAGATAATAAAGAAATTCCCTGTTATTATGGTAAAATATTGAAGAGAATTGATGCTTGTCATTACGTCCAACAGATAGAAGGGGAAAAATCAGCTACCTGAGAGTTCCCTCATTTCTAAGAATGCTTAATCACATTTTACTTGTAATTGAATTTCATATACTATAAATGCATATGATTCTGGTGATAATGACATATCTTGGCAAAAGGAACGGGCTCTTCAAATGGCAAAAATGTTTTTATATGTGATAAATCTCAATTCCATTACCCACATCTGTGACAATCACCAAAATATTCATATTTAAAAACTCTATAATATTTGATGAGCAATTTCTTTCATCACTTCATAATTTATCTTACCAGTTACATTTTTTTTTTTTTTTTTTTTTTTTTTTTTTTTTTTTTTTTTTTTTTTTCATATAGTATATTTAATTTTTTTTGTTTGTTTTGATTTTTTTCGATTTTTAGAGAAAACTGGAAATTGTCTAAATAAATAATGAAATTGATAAAAATAAATTTGATTAGTTGGAGGTGCATTCATAAACACAGTTATAAAATGCACCTCGGAAGGCGGAAATAATATTTGAACTGATTGAAGTCTGTCTGAACGAATCAATGATTCGAATGATCTGAGATGTTTGTTGACTCAAATCACTTGGTACCGTAATTCGGCTCATTTTTCCTTATCATGTACCGAAAAAATCGATATCAAGTGGTTGAGTCTGATGGCTTGAATGTGGGGCTAAGAACAATTGAATAATTCCTTCTTCTGAACATACGTTTAAAAAATTATCTGAATCGTATGGATCAAATTCATCCAAAATAAGAACACAATTGAACTTCGATCTTCTTTGTCTTACTTCTGGGAAGATATATTCAAACGCCCACTTTTCAAAAAGTTCTGTGGAAAAGAAACCAGTATCTATGTATCCGAACACGTATAGTTCAATCTCAATAGTTTTTCTTTGAACAACAAAGGCAGGAGTAAAACCACTTCCATCGCCTCCAATAGTAACAAGAAGTGATGCTCTTTTTTCTTGTCTGTCAACTGGGAATTTGATATCTTAATAGCTTACATAACTAGGAATAATCACTGTAACATTTGCAGAGTCTTGTCATTCAGCAAAGACATATTTTCTAAATTGCACGACGGTTGATCTATTGTACCTTTTACAAATTGTTTAGATACACTATTTATTGCAAAATCATTTATTTTTCTTTTCTTGATATCAATGGATTCAAGTTTTTGTGAGTCCTCTAAGAAAAAAGCAGTCTCAATTGGGACAGGAACGTTAGCATCATGTACAATATTTTCACGATTAGGGTGTTGTGTTTTAACTCTTGGTGGTAACTCCATTTTGACTAAAAATAAATATCTTACTTATTCTTTCTTGGTTTACTAGCATGAAGAATTATTTCCTTTGGAATTATATCTCCCTTTTTCAATTGAATCTGATAGGCTTTCGATTTGACCATATTTTCATTCCTTTCACCTATATAACCAATTATCGATCCAAAAAGTGTGATTTTGTGTACTGAACAATATTTGGCCACTAAATTCAATATTTCTTTAACGTCCTCATAATCATCCCAATCAAATTTCTTTGCCCAATCAGTAAAGATTATTTTTTTGTTTGATAATTTAAACTTTGATTTACAAATTTCTGATAATTCAGATATTTCTGTCTTTTTCAATGTTTTATTAAAATAAAGTGAACATTCAATTGGCAAAATTAATTCTGGCATTTTTATTTATAGAAAAATTTTTAATTTACATTCTTTTTGATTTATCTTTTGGTACACCAGATTCTACATCTTCATGAACATTCTAATAAGGGTATTTATATGATTTGGCTAAATGATATGCACCTTTTTTAATAAAATAATTATAAGTCTCTTGTTCGATTCTTTCCTTCTCAGCTTGACTCATTTTTTTTGGGGAGAGTCGGTTTTTCTGTGTTGTTAGAATGCTTTTGAAAACTGGGTGGTGTAGGTGGGAGGGGAGCTGTTTCTAATGATTTGCTCTTTAATTCACGTGCAATTCTTTGTCTAAAATTAGGTGCGTCATCTATTGGATAAGGCCATTTACCATCATGCAATAATATCCTTGCATTTTGCATCATTTATATAGCACAATCAATATCATTATTTTGTTTAGGAACACGATTATATCTCATTGGATATTTCTGATTAATGCCTTGTGATTTCAAGAATTTATTCATTATTTTACCGATATCTGGGTATGTTTCCATGTTTGAATCATATACACCGATATCTTTATTGCCATTATCGATTACTATTAATATCCAATGTTCCTCTAGTTCAGCAGGAATTACAATGCAATCATAATAATCAATTGGTTTCTTATTAAACTGTGGAGCTTTACTAAGATACTCAAAGAGAGAGTCCACTGCTTCTTGTTTCGGATTCTCATATAGCATATAGAACCAATCGGGAGGCAATAAGGCTACATGTCCTATTCTTTTCACTTTTTTTCCTTTTTCTATTAATAATTTTAGATTTGGATATACTTCTTTTGATTCTAATTGTGAATTATTATCAGTGATTGCATTATAATCAATAAATTGGTCTAGATCCATTGGAGGTGTTGGTGGTCTTGATGTGTGCCTTGATGTTTGTTTTGATGATTGAGGGGATGTTTGTGGGAGTGGGGGAGGAGATGGCGCTCTTGATGTACCGCTTGATGATAATGTAGACGTTTGAGAAGAAGACGATGAAGATGCCAACTTTTTAAGTATAGGTTTGGCCGAAGACGATGACTTTTTCTGAAAGATTGCTTTGTTTTGTGATGGCTCTTCTTGAGGTGGCGGTAATGCATCATCATGCTCTGGCTTCACCCATTTTGCATGTCTTTTTGGTTTGGGCTTATAATATTTTATGAACTTAAAGGCAGCATTATTGTCACTTTGCACCTTCCCATATTTAATGAAATAACGCCAAGCAGATTTAGCATTAGGCGATCCTTTATAGGCCAAAATTTCACCGCTAAAACGTTCTCTAAATAATTTGCCCTTCATATTATTCGCAAATATTTCTAATTCATCCCTAAAACCCTTTGCTGGTATCCAATTATAGGGCACTAAACATGTCACATAATTATTTGTGATATCTATATATTTAAAATTGTGTTCTCTTTTCAAATCTGCAACTTTTTGATATGTTATAGGTGGATTGAAACGAATTTGACCTTGAATAATTATTATATCTGACATTTTGAATAAAAATAAATTACGGCATTTTTCGATTAAAATTGTTTTCAGAATGCGTTACCCATCGTAAATTACATAGACGGTTATCTTTACGATTGCGGTTTTTATGATCGACTTCTTTTTTGTGAACAGGATCATCGTTAGGCAAAAATTGTTTGGCAATAATAACGTGTTTTAAATAGTTTACACCATTCAAATTAACCGTCAAATAACCTTCATTATGTTTTGAATCTTTCAATGGTTTACGTGTCATCTTATTTCTTATGGTGAAAGGGTATTTATTTAAAATCTCATAGTCAAGTATAAAGCCTTTTAATGGAACAAAGCTCATTTTTCAAATACAAAAAATTAATCTAATGGTCGTTCACCAAATTCTTGGAAGTCATGTTTTCTCGTATTGTTATTCAGTATATATCGAATACACCAGCTGTTTCTACGAGGCACTTCTAAATGAGCATTATGACCAAATAAGCTCTTAACACACTTCATATCTTCTGGTTTTTTGAAATTAATGAATGCATGACCATGATATCTGCCATTCTCACAAGTATCCTCACATGTACATAGATAAGTGGAGTTATCTAGCAGTTCTTTAGGGTATTCATGTGTCCAGAATGTGATCATATAGTTCCTTCTTTTTCCCCACATTTGTTTTTTATATGAAGAAAAAAATATAAAAATAAAAATAAAAATAGAGAAAAAAATTTATAAATGACCTTGGTGAAATCATCGGCGCAGTTAGGTCTGGGCGACCGTTAAGGGCGCACAGCATAACGTATACTACTGCATTTGACCGTTTTTGTTCACATTCAACCGAAAATTTCATTGGTTTGATTAGAATGCTCTGCGATTATGATAATTCATTTAAGACAATAATGCACAATTTATCCCGTTATGAATATGTTAATAGAGTTGCTAGAAAAATATATGTCAAAAAACACCCTAAAAGGTTAAATTTAGAAGGTGTTCCTTTAATTGAAAAGGAAGTGAAATTTTCATTTGACCATTCTGCATTTGAGTTATGAGTTATTATTTTCAAATATGGATGTGAAATTCGATGAAAATTTGATGAAAGAATTTATTTTATCTCTAGAGTTATTAAATGGAAATGCTCCTTTTCGAACTAAAAATGTACCAAATAGAACAAGCGGTGGACAAATAATGCTTAGATTGGTTTCTATATCACAATACAAAAGAAAAATATGGAGTAATCAAGAAATTCATTTCATTGATAATAGTCTTTGGCTTAAAAAAGATTTTTAAAATGATGAATGCTGAGCCAAATTTAATTGTTCAAAAGATGAATTGAATAAAATTATACAAGAGATATATATTGAAATATCCAAAAGAGAATGGACACTTGAAGAAGAGAGAATATTCGTAGACTATGCTCCAACCAAAATACCCTGTCAAATTTTCCTTTTTTAGAATTGCGGGGATTAGTAAAAAATAAACGTACACTGGCATACCAACTTTTTCTAAATGTAGTCAATTTAAAAAAGTGCTCTTTTTTCATATCTTTATTGTGACTATTATTACATTTGGGAAAAAGATCGCTGATCTACCTTTAATAGCAATAACTTTACTATTACTTATTTTTTTATCCACTTTTCGTTTTACAGCTGCCTCACCAGGAAATGCTGAATTATTCAACATCATCTGGTGAGAGGAAAGTCACTCCACCAGCAAAAGTACTAAATCGCTCATCATACATCTCAAACAAACAAAAATAAAAGCATTAGTTTAAGCACAAACGAATTTTTTTACTCAATTGAATTTTAATTTTCAAACTTTTCCCCGCTTGACCAACGAGGCATATCATTCGCATGTACAATTAACGTAACACATATTTTCTATAGAACATTTCGCTTTGCAACCTATTCATCAACTTTATATCAATACTAATTATCAAAATTCTACCTTAATATTGTTAATCAAATTATTCTCATTCAATTCATAACATTAGCACTCAAATTATTTAACATTTATACTTTTTTCATTTTTATCTTATCTTATCTCTTTGTATTCTTTTTTAAGACTATTTATTTCTTTTTTGGAACGTATCTTTTATTTTATTAGTTTTAATAATATATTATTTATGTTTTTCTTTTTCCTTTTTTTTTTTTTTAAATTTAAGATATTTATTTGAAGAAATTTATTTGCAAGCACGTTAATGAATACAGAAGCGAACACGGAAGACCTTAAAGAATTTATTTTACAGATGGTTATACTTTACTTATATTTGAAGATGCAGGATTCGAAAGACAAACGTACGGAACGGAATACATGAGCACGGAAACGAATACAGACGGGAACACGGAAGACCTTAAAGAATTTATTTTACAGATGGTTATACTTTACTTATATTTGAAGATGCAGGATTCGAAAGACAAACGTACGGAACGGAATACATGAGCACGGAAACGAATACAGACGGGAACACGGAAGACCTTAAAGAATTTATTTTACAGATGGTTATACTTTACTTATATTTGAAGATGCAGGATTCGAAAGACAAACGTACGGAACGGAATACATGAGCACGGAAACGAATACAGACGGGAACACGGAAGACCTTAAAGAATTTATTTTACAGATGGTTATACTTTACTTATATTTGAAGATGCAGGATTCGAAAGACAAACGTACGGAACGGAATACATGAGCACGGAAACGAATACAGACGGGAACACGGAAGACCTTAAAGAATTTATTTTACAGATGGTTATACTTTACTTATATTTGAAGATGCAGGATTCGAAAGACAAACGTACAGAACGGAATACATGAGCACGGAAACGAATACAGAAACGAACACAGAAGAATATCTCGAAATTATGTTATATAAACAGTTCTATTTTGATTTTAAATATTATTCAGTAATCAGAATTAAAGAAAGGAATACATGAACACGGAAACGAATACAGACGGGAACACGGAAGACCTTAAAGAATTTATTTTACAGATGGTTATACTTTACTTATATTTGAAGATGCAGGATTCGAAAGACAAACGTACGGAACGGAATACATGAGCACGGAAACGAATACAGACGGGAACGCGGAAGACCTTAAAGAATTTATTTTACAGATGGTTATACTTTACTTATATTTGAAGATGCAGGATTCGAAAGACAAACGTACGGAACGGAATACATGAGCACGGAAACGAATACAGACGGGAACACGGAAGACCTTAAAGAATTTATTTTACAGATGGTTATACTTTACTTATATTTGAAGATGCAGGATTCGAAAGACAAACGTACGGAACGGAATACATGAGCACGGAAACGAATACAGACGGGAACACGGAAGACCTTAAAGAATTTATTTTACAGATGGTTATACTTTACTTATATTTGAAGATGCAGGATTCGAAAGACAAACGTACGGAACGGAATACATGAGCACGGAAACGAATACAGACGGGAACACGGAAGACCTTAAAGAATTTATTTTACAGATGGTTATACTTTACTTATATTTGAAGATGCAGGATTCGAAAGACAAACGTACGGAACGGAATACATGAGCACGGAAACGAATACAGACGGGAACACGGAAGACCTTAAAGAATTTATTTTACAGATGGTTATACTTTACTTATATTTGAAGATGCAGGATTCGAAAGACAAACGTACGGAACGGAATACATGAGCACGGAAACGAATACAGATGGGAACACGGAAGACCTTAAAGAATTTATTTTACAGATGGTTATACTTTACTTATATTTGAAGATGCAGGATTCGAAAGACAAACGTACAGAACGGAATACATGAGCACGGAAACGAATACAGAAACGAACACAGAAGAATATCTCGAAATTATGTTATATAAACAGTTCTATTTTGATTTTAAATATTATTCAGTAATCAGAATTAAAGAAAGGAATACATGAACACGGAAACGAATACAGACGGGAACGCGGAAGACCTTAAAGAATTTATTTTACAGATGGTTATACTTTACTTATATTTGAAGATGCAGGATTCGAAAGACAAACGTACGGAACGGAATACATGAGCACGGAAACGAATACAGACGGGAACACGGAAGACCTTAAAGAATTTATTTTACAGATGGTTATACTTTACTTATATTTGAAGATGCAGGATTCGAAAGACAAACGTACGGAACGGAATACATGAGCACGGAAACGAATACAGACGGGAACACGGAAGACCTTAAAGAATTTATTTTACAGATGGTTATACTTTACTTATATTTGAAGATGCAGGATTCGAAAGACAAACGTACGGAACGGAATACATGAGCACGGAAACGAATACAGACGGGAACACGGAAGACCTTAAAGAATTTATTTTACAGATGGTTATACTTTACTTATATTTGAAGATGCAGGATTCGAAAGACAAACGTACAGAACGGAATACATGAGCACGGAAACGAATACAGATGGGAACACGGAAGACCTTAAAAAATTTATTTTACAGATGGTTATACTTTACTTATATTTGAAGATGCAGGATTCGAAAGACAAACGTACAGAACGGGATACATGAACACGGAAACGAATACAGAAACGAACACAGAAGAATATCTCGAAATTATGTTATATAAACAGTTCTATTTTGATTTTAAATATTATTCAGTAATCAGAATTAAAGAAAGGAATACATGAACACGGAAACGAATACAGACGGGAACGCGGAAGACCTTAAAGAATTTATTTTACAGATGGTTATACTTTACTTATATTTGAAGATGCAGGATTCGAAAGACAAACGTACGGAACGGAATACATGAGCACGGAAACGAATACAGACGGGAACACGGAAGACCTTAAAGAATTTATTTTACAGATGGTTATACTTTACTTATATTTGAAGATGCAGGATTCGAAAGACAAACGTACAGAACGGAATACATGAGCACGGAAACGAATACAGAAACGAACACAGAAGAATATCTCGAAATTATGTTATATAAACAGTTCTATTTTGATTTTAAATATTATTCAGTAATCAGAATTAAAGAAAGGAATACATGAACACGGAAACGAATACAGACGGGAACGCGGAAGACCTTAAAGAATTTATTTTACAGATGGTTATACTTTACTTATATTTGAAGATGCAGGATTCGAAAGACAAACGTACGGAACGGAATACATGAGCACGGAAACGAATACAGACGGGAACACGGAAGACCTTAAAGAATTTATTTTACAGATGGTTATACTTTACTTATATTTGAAGATGCAGGATTCGAAAGACAAACGTACGGAACGGAATACATGAGCACGGAAACGAATACAGACGGGAACACGGAAGACCTTAAAGAATTTATTTTACAGATGGTTATACTTTACTTATATTTGAAGATGCAGGATTCGAAAGACAAACGTACGGAACGGAATACATGAGCACGGAAACGAATACAGACGGGAACACGGAAGACCTTAAAGAATTTATTTTACAGATGGTTATACTTTACTTATATTTGAAGATGCAGGATTCGAAAGACAAACGTACAGAACGGAATACATGAGCACGGAAACGAATACAGATGGGAACACGGAAGACCTTAAAGAATTTATTTTACAGATGGTTATACTTTACTTATATTTGAAGATGCAGGATTCGAAAGACAAACGTACGGAACGGAATACATGAGCACGGAAACGAATACAGACGGGAACACGGAAGACCTTAAAGAATTTATTTTACAGATGGTTATACTTTACTTATATTTGAAGATGCAGGATTCGAAAGACAAACGTACGGAACGGAATACATGAGCACGGAAACGAATACAGACGGGAACACGGAAGACCTTAAAGAATTTATTTTACAGATGGTTATACTTTACTTATATTTGAAGATGCAGGATTCGAAAGACAAACGTACGGAACGGAATACATGAGCACGGAAACGAATACAGACGGGAACACGGAAGACCTTAAAGAATTTATTTTACAGATGGTTATACTTTACTTATATTTGAAGATGCAGGATTCGAAAGACAAACGTACAGAACGGAATACATGAACACGGAAACGAATACAGAAACGAACACAGAAGAATATCTCGAAATTATGTTATATAAACAGTTCTATTTTGATTTTAAATATTATTCAGTAATCAGAATTAAAGAAAGGAATACATGAACACGGAAACGAATACAGACGGGAACACGGAAGACCTTAAAGAATTTATTTTACAGATGGTTATACTTTACTTATATTTGAAGATGCAGGATTCGAAAGACAAACGTACGGAACGGAATACATGAGCACGGAAACGAATACAGACGGGAACACGGAAGACCTTAAAGAATTTATTTTACAGATGGTTATACTTTACTTATATTTGAAGATGCAGGATTCGAAAGACAAACGTACGGAACGGAATACATGAGCACGGAAACGAATACAGACGGGAACACGGAAGACCTTAAAGAATTTATTTTACAGATGGTTATACTTTACTTATATTTGAAGATGCAGGATTCGAAAGACAAACGTACGGAACGGAATACATGAGCACGGAAACGAATACAGACGGGAACACGGAAGACCTTAAAGAATTTATTTTACAGATGGTTATACTTTACTTATATTTGAAGATGCAGGATTCGAAAGACAAACGTACGGAACGGAATACATGAGCACGGAAACGAATACAGACGGGAACACGGAAGACCTTAAAGAATTTATTTTACAGATGGTTATACTTTACTTATATTTGAAGATGCAGGATTCGAAAGACAAACGTACGGAACGGAATACATGAGCACGGAAACGAATACAGACGGGAACACGGAAGACCTTAAAGAATTTATTTTACAGATGGTTATACTTTACTTATATTTGAAGATGCAGGATTCGAAAGACAAACGTACGGAACGGAATACATGAGCACGGAAACGAATACAGACGGGAACACGGAAGACCTTAAAGAATTTATTTTACAGATGGTTATACTTTACTTATATTTGAAGATGCAGGATTCGAAAGACAAACGTACGGAACGGAATACATGAGCACGGAAACGAATACAGATGGGAACACGGAAGACCTTAAAGAATTTATTTTACAGATGGTTATACTTTACTTATATTTGAAGATGCAGGATTCGAAAGACAAACGTACAGAACGGAATACATGAGCACGGAAACGAATACAGAAACGAACACAGAAGAATATCTCGAAATTATGTTATATAAACAGTTCTATTTTGATTTTAAATATTATTCAGTAATCAGAATTAAAGAAAGGAATACATGAACACGGAAACGAATACAGACGGGAACGCGGAAGACCTTAAAGAATTTATTTTACAGATGGTTATACTTTACTTATATTTGAAGATGCAGGATTCGAAAGACAAACGTACGGAACGGAATACATGAGCACGGAAACGAATACAGACGGGAACACGGAAGACCTTAAAGAATTTATTTTACAGATGGTTATACTTTACTTATATTTGAAGATGCAGGATTCGAAAGACAAACGTACGGAACGGAATACATGAGCACGGAAACGAATACAGACGGGAACACGGAAGACCTTAAAGAATTTATTTTACAGATGGTTATACTTTACTTATATTTGAAGATGCAGGATTCGAAAGACAAACGTACGGAACGGAATACATGAGCACGGAAACGAATACAGACGGGAACACGGAAGACCTTAAAGAATTTATTTTACAGATGGTTATACTTTACTTATATTTGAAGATGCAGGATTCGAAAGACAAACGTACGGAACGGAATACATGAGCACGGAAACGAATACAGATGGGAACACGGAAGACCTTAAAAAATTTATTTTACAGATGGTTATACTTTACTTATATTTGAAGATGCAGGATTCGAAAGACAAACGTACAGAACGGGATACATGAACACGGAAACGAATACAGAAACGAACACAGAAGAATATCTCGAAATTATGTTATATAAACAGTTCTATTTTGATTTTAAATATTATTCAGTAATCAGAATTAAAGAAAGGAATACATGAACACGGAAACGAATACAGACGGGAACGCGGAAGACCTTAAAGAATTTATTTTACAGATGGTTATACTTTACTTATATTTGAAGATGCAGGATTCGAAAGACAAACGTACGGAACGGAATACATGAGCACGGAAACGAATACAGACGGGAACACGGAAGACCTTAAAGAATTTATTTTACAGATGGTTATACTTTACTTATATTTGAAGATGCAGGATTCGAAAGACAAACGTACGGAACGGAATACATGAGCACGGAAACGAATACAGACGGGAACACGGAAGACCTTAAAGAATTTATTTTACAGATGGTTATACTTTACTTATATTTGAAGATGCAGGATTCGAAAGACAAACGTACGGAACGGAATACATGAGCACGGAAACGAATACAGACGGGAACACGGAAGACCTTAAAGAATTTATTTTACAGATGGTTATACTTTACTTATATTTGAAGATGCAGGATTCGAAAGACAAACGTACAGAACGGAATACATGAGCACGGAAACGAATACAGAAACGAACACAGAAGAATATCTCGAAATTATGTTATATAAACAGTTCTATTTTGATTTTAAATATTATTCAGTAATCAGAATTAAAGAAAGGAATACATGAACACGGAAACGAATACAGACGGGAACGCGGAAGACCTTAAAGAATTTATTTTACAGATGGTTATACTTTACTTATATTTGAAGATGCAGGATTCGAAAGACAAACGTACGGAACGGAATACATGAGCACGGAAACGAATACAGACGGGAACACGGAAGACCTTAAAGAATTTATTTTACAGATGGTTATACTTTACTTATATTTGAAGATGCAGGATTCGAAAGACAAACGTACGGAACGGAATACATGAGCACGGAAACGAATACAGACGGGAACACGGAAGACCTTAAAGAATTTATTTTACAGATGGTTATACTTTACTTATATTTGAAGATGCAGGATTCGAAAGACAAACGTACGGAACGGAATACATGAGCACGGAAACGAATACAGACGGGAACACGGAAGACCTTAAAGAATTTATTTTACAGATGGTTATACTTTACTTATATTTGAAGATGCAGGATTCGAAAGACAAACGTACGGAACGGAATACATGAGCACGGAAACGAATACAGACGGGAACACGGAAGACCTTAAAGAATTTATTTTACAGATGGTTATACTTTACTTATATTTGAAGATGCAGGATTCGAAAGACAAACGTACGGAACGGAATACATGAGCACGGAAACGAATACAGACGGGAACACGGAAGACCTTAAAGAATTTATTTTACAGATGGTTATACTTTACTTATATTTGAAGATGCAGGATTCGAAAGACAAACGTACGGAACGGAATACATGAGCACGGAAACGAATACAGACGGGAACACGGAAGACCTTAAAGAATTTATTTTACAGATGGTTATACTTTACTTATATTTGAAGATGCAGGATTCGAAAGACAAACGTACAGAACGGAATACATGAGCACGGAAACGAATACAGATGGGAACACGGAAGACCTTAAAAAATTTATTTTACAGATGGTTATACTTTACTTATATTTGAAGATGCAGGATTCGAAAGACAAACGTACAGAACGGGATACATGAACACGGAAACGAATACAGAAACGAACACAGAAGAATATCTCGAAATTATGTTATATAAACAGTTCTATTTTGATTTTAAATATTATTCAGTAATCAGAATTAAAGAAAGGAATACATGAACACGGAAACGAATACAGACGGGAACGCGGAAGACCTTAAAGAATTTATTTTACAGATGGTTATACTTTACTTATATTTGAAGATGCAGGATTCGAAAGACAAACGTACGGAACGGAATACATGAGCACGGAAACGAATACAGACGGGAACACGGAAGACCTTAAAGAATTTATTTTACAGATGGTTATACTTTACTTATATTTGAAGATGCAGGATTCGAAAGACAAACGTACGGAACGGAATACATGAGCACGGAAACGAATACAGACGGGAACACGGAAGACCTTAAAGAATTTATTTTACAGATGGTTATACTTTACTTATATTTGAAGATGCAGGATTCGAAAGACAAACGTACGGAACGGAATACATGAGCACGGAAACGAATACAGACGGGAACACGGAAGACCTTAAAGAATTTATTTTACAGATGGTTATACTTTACTTATATTTGAAGATGCAGGATTCGAAAGACAAACGTACAGAACGGAATACATGAGCACGGAAACGAATACAGATGGGAACACGGAAGACCTTAAAAAATTTATTTTACAGATGGTTATACTTTACTTATATTTGAAGATGCAGGATTCGAAAGACAAACGTACGGAACGGAATACATGAGCACGGAAACGAATACAGACGGGAACACGGAAGACCTTAAAGAATTTATTTTACAGATGGTTATACTTTACTTATATTTGAAGATGCAGGATTCGAAAGACAAACGTACGGAACGGAATACATGAGCACGGAAACGAATACAGACGGGAACACGGAAGACCTTAAAGAATTTATTTTACAGATGGTTATACTTTACTTATATTTGAAGATGCAGGATTCGAAAGACAAACGTACGGAACGGAATACATGAGCACGGAAACGAATACAGACGGGAACACGGAAGACCTTAAAGAATTTATTTTACAGATGGTTATACTTTACTTATATTTGAAGATGCAGGATTCGAAAGACAAACGTACGGAACGGAATACATGAGCACGGAAACGAATACAGACGGGAACACGGAAGACCTTAAAGAATTTATTTTACAGATGGTTATACTTTACTTATATTTGAAGATGCAGGATTCGAAAGACAAACGTACAGAACGGAATACATGAACACGGAAACGAATACAGAAACGAACACAGAAGAATATCTCGAAATTATGTTATATAAACAGTTCTATTTTGATTTTAAATATTATTCAGTAATCAGAATTAAAGAAAGGAATACATGAACACGGAAACGAATACAGACGGGAACACGGAAGACCTTAAAGAATTTATTTTACAGATGGTTATACTTTACTTATATTTGAAGATGCAGGATTCGAAAGACAAACGTACGGAACGGAATACATGAGCACGGAAACGAATACAGACGGGAACACGGAAGACCTTAAAGAATTTATTTTACAGATGGTTATACTTTACTTATATTTGAAGATGCAGGATTCGAAAGACAAACGTACAGAACGGAATACATGAGCACGGAAACGAATACAGAAACGAACACAGGAATACTCGAAATTATGTTATATAGACAGTTCTATTTTGATTTTAAATATTTGAAGATGCAGGATTCGAAAGACAAACGTACGGAACGGAATACATGAGCACGGAAACGAATACAGACGGGAACACGGAAGACCTTAAAGAATTTATTTTACAGATGGTTATACTTTACTTATATTTGAAGATGCAGGATTCGAAAGACAAACGTACAGAACGGAATACATGAGCACGGAAACGAATACAGATGGGAACACGGAAGACCTTAAAAAATTTATTTTACAGATGGTTATACTTTACTTATATTTGAAGATGCAGGATTCGAAAGACAAACGTACGGAACGGAATACATGAGCACGGAAACGAATACAGACGGGAACACGGAAGACCTTAAAGAATTTATTTTACAGATGGTTATACTTTACTTATATTTGAAGATGCAGGATTCGAAAGACAAACGTACGGAACGGAATACATGAGCACGGAAACGAATACAGACGGGAACACGGAAGACCTTAAAGAATTTATTTTACAGATGGTTATACTTTACTTATATTTGAAGATGCAGGATTCGAAAGACAAACGTACGGAACGGAATACATGAGCACGGAAACGAATACAGACGGGAACACGGAAGACCTTAAAGAATTTATTTTACAGATGGTTATACTTTACTTATATTTGAAGATGCAGGATTCGAAAGACAAACGTACGGAACGGAATACATGAGCACGGAAACGAATACAGACGGGAACACGGAAGACCTTAAAGAATTTATTTTACAGATGGTTATACTTTACTTATATTTGAAGATGCAGGATTCGAAAGACAAACGTACAGAACGGAATACATGAACACGGAAACGAATACAGAAACGAACACAGAAGAATATCTCGAAATTATGTTATATAAACAGTTCTATTTTGATTTTAAATATTATTCAGTAATCAGAATTAAAGAAAGGAATACATGAACACGGAAACGAATACAGACGGGAACACGGAAGACCTTAAAGAATTTATTTTACAGATGG
This sequence comes from Tritrichomonas musculus, assembly GCA_039105265.1. Lineage (NCBI taxonomy): Eukaryota > Parabasalia > Tritrichomonadida > Tritrichomonadidae > Tritrichomonas > Tritrichomonas musculus. Next base: position 4,012 of record JAPFFF010000467.1, on the reverse strand, counting down.
TTATACTTTACTTATATTTGAAGATGCAGGATTCGAAAGACAAACGTACGGAACGGAATACATGAGCACGGAAACGAATACAGACGGGAACACGGAAGACCTTAAAGAATTTATTTTACAGATGGTTATACTTTACTTATATTTGAAGATGCAGGATTCGAAAGACAAACGTACGGAACGGAATACATGAGCACGGAAACGAATACAGACGGGAACACGGAAGACCTTAAAGAATTTATTTTACAGATGGTTATACTTTACTTATATTTGAAGATGCAGGATTCGAAAGACAAACGTACGGAACGGAATACATGAGCACGGAAACGAATACAGACGGGAACACGGAAGACCTTAAAGAATTTATTTTACAGATGGTTATACTTTACTTATATTTGAAGATGCAGGATTCGAAAGACAAACGTACAGAACGGAATACATGAACACGGAAACGAATACAGAAACGAACACAGAAGAATATCTCGAAATTATGTTATATAAACAGTTCTATTTTGATTTTAAATATTATTCAGTAATCAGAATTAAAGAAAGGAATACATGAACACGGAAACGAATACAGACGGGAACGCGGAAGACCTTAAAGAATTTATTTTACAGATGGTTATACTTTACTTATATTTGAAGATGCAGGATTCGAAAGACAAACGTACGGAACGGAATACATGAGCACGGAAACGAATACAGACGGGAACACGGAAGACCTTAAAGAATTTATTTTACAGATGGTTATACTTTACTTATATTTGAAGATGCAGGATTCGAAAGACAAACGTACGGAACGGAATACATGAGCACGGAAACGAATACAGACGGGAACACGGAAGACCTTAAAGAATTTATTTTACAGATGGTTATACTTTACTTATATTTGAAGATGCAGGATTCGAAAGACAAACGTACGGAACGGAATACATGAGCACGGAAACGAATACAGACGGGAACACGGAAGACCTTAAAGAATTTATTTTACAGATGGTTATACTTTACTTATATTTGAAGATGCAGGATTCGAAAGACAAACGTACAGAACGGAATACATGAGCACGGAAACGAATACAGATGGGAACACGGAAGACCTTAAAAAATTTATTTTACAGATGGTTATACTTTACTTATATTTGAAGATGCAGGATTCGAAAGACAAACGTACGGAACGGAATACATGAGCACGGAAACGAATACAGACGGGAACACGGAAGACCTTAAAGAATTTATTTTACAGATGGTTATACTTTACTTATATTTGAAGATGCAGGATTCGAAAGACAAACGTACGGAACGGAATACATGAGCACGGAAACGAATACAGACGGGAACACGGAAGACCTTAAAGAATTTATTTTACAGATGGTTATACTTTACTTATATTTGAAGATGCAGGATTCGAAAGACAAACGTACGGAACGGAATACATGAGCACGGAAACGAATACAGACGGGAACACGGAAGACCTTAAAGAATTTATTTTACAGATGGTTATACTTTACTTATATTTGAAGATGCAGGATTCGAAAGACAAACGTACGGAACGGAATACATGAGCACGGAAACGAATACAGACGGGAACACGGAAGACCTTAAAGAATTTATTTTACAGATGGTTATACTTTACTTATATTTGAAGATGCAGGATTCGAAAGACAAACGTACAGAACGGAATACATGAACACGGAAACGAATACAGAAACGAACACAGAAGAATATCTCGAAATTATGTTATATAAACAGTTCTATTTTGATTTTAAATATTATTCAGTAATCAGAATTAAAGAAAGGAATACATGAACACGGAAACGAATACAGACGGGAACACGGAAGACCTTAAAGAATTTATTTTACAGATGGTTATACTTTACTTATATTTGAAGATGCAGGATTCGAAAGACAAACGTACGGAACGGAATACATGAGCACGGAAACGAATACAGACGGGAACACGGAAGACCTTAAAGAATTTATTTTACAGATGGTTATACTTTACTTATATTTGAAGATGCAGGATTCGAAAGACAAACGTACAGAACGGAATACATGAACACGGAAACGAATACAGAAACGAACACAGAAGAATATCTCGAAATTATGTTATATAAACAGTTCTATTTTGATTTTAAATATTATTCAGTAATCAGAATTAAAGAAAGGAATACATGAACACGGAAACGAATACAGACGGGAACACGGAAGACCTTAAAGAATTTATTTTACAGATGGTTATACTTTACTTATATTTGAAGATGCAGGATTCGAAAGACAAACGTACGGAACGGAATACATGAGCACGGAAACGAATACAGACGGGAACACGGAAGAATATCTTGAAATTATGTTATATAAACAGTTCTATTTTGATTTTAAATAATCAGATGAACGTCAATCGACAGGCACTTCCCCGCTCGACCAACGAACCACGCAAATCACACATATAATCAATACAACACAGATTCACTATACAAAGTCTCACTCGTTCGCAGACTCGCCGGCCGATGTTGATTGTATATCAGCATCGACCGGCGATTGACAAAGTAACTCAGCCAGAAAAATGTTTTATCACTCATTACTCATAACATACAAAACAAATATTTTTTACTTAAAAATAAAGATTCATATTAAATTTTAACTTTTCTTTACTCTTTAAATCTAAAAAAAAACTTTATCTCCATATTTTGCTGTTCTAAGCTCATTTTTGGATGCGCTTTATTATTAATGTTTGATTTCTTCTATAATCTTTGCATTTTAAAATAAAGGAAATTGTAAACTATTGAAAAAAAAAAAAAAAAAAATCAAAATGTTTTTACTGAGATTTATTAATTCTGTGTCATAAAGCTTATTTCTTTAATAGTATTGATCTTCATAAATTTCATTTTCATCAAAATCCTCTTCTTCATTAAAGTCTTCTTCTTCAAGATTTTCGTTAAGTGCATCTTTTTCTTCCTCGTCAATGTCGTCTTCTTCTTCGATATCATCAGCTTCATAATTGGGTTCATTTGTGCCATTATCATCTTGTTTAAAATCATAACCTCGGTTCACAAGCTCTTCAGTTAATCCTGGAATGTTCCATCCTGCTCTACGTGCATTTGCTGATATTCTTGCCCAAGCAATGAGTAGATGGTTTGTGATTGTCTCGTATCTTTGTGTGCCATAGAATATTCGGGAACCTGCCAATGATCTTAAGTGTGCTTTGAGAATCCCAAATATTCGCCTATCCAATGGTTGATAAATGCTTGTGCCGCATGCTGGAACATAGATCAATTCAATTCCTAGAGCTTTTTGCTTCTTCTTTAACAGCATCTGTTCGGTGGGCTTTGTAGCAATCAAGAACAAGGGCACATGGTTTCCTACCAGCTCATTCAGCATGCAGCCAGTTTAAGTACTGGATCATGATTTGTTCATCAACCCATCCGTTTTTAGACGGCCATGCATTCAGCTCGTTTTGCTGCTCTAAATTTTGAACAACAGGCATCTGTTTTTTCCTTTAGCCAGCTAGGATTAGAGGGAGCTTTTCCATTGTATGTTATTGTTGCAATAGCCGTGAACACTCTTTTTCGCTCCTGCTTCCTTCAAATATAACTTTTTCCAATCCTACCGGTACAATAGTTCGCAGTGTGCCGTTATTGATGCGTACCGATGTCTCGTCCATGTTTATACACCGATTTTCTTGTATATTTAAGGACCGCATCTGCTACTTTCTGAATGAACTCATCAATGTAAGTCATCTTTATTGCTCCGCGCCGAGAATAATGAGCAAGCCTAAAGGAGAAATGATTTCTCTTCATGAAAGTTCTAACCCACGTATCTGAAAATATTGGATCTGGCAGTCGATATTCTTCAATGATTTTGACTGCATCTCAATTAGTGGGCTTTCCTTCTTTCATCTGGAACAATCTGACTTAAAAGAATTTGAGACTCACGAATGAATTCATTCGTGTACGAACCATTATCATTATATATAGGAGTATCAGACATGATAAAAAATTGAAAAAGCAGCTCTTTC
>JAPFFF010000466.1:0-22204 GCA_039105265.1 Tritrichomonas musculus | reverse complement strand
CTGCAATTGAACCATCAGATTCAGCTGCAACTGCAATTTGAACCATTAGATTAAACTACAACTGCAGTTGAATCATCAGATTAAACTACAACTGCAATTTAACCATTAGATTCAGCTGCAACTTCAATTGAACCATCAGATTCAGCTACAACTTCAATTGAACCATCAGATTAATCTACAACTGCAATTTGAACCATCAGATTAATCTACAACTGCAATTTGAACCATCAGATTAAACTACAACTGCAATTGAACCATCAGATTCAGCTACAACTGCAATTTGAACAATCAGATTGAACTACAACTGCAATTTAACCATTAGATTCAGCTGCAACTTCAATTGAACCATCAGATTCAGCTGCAACTTCAATTGAACCATCAGATTAATCTACAACTGCAATTTGAACCATTAGATTCAGCTACAACTGCAATTTGAACCATCAGATTAAACTACAACTGCAATTGAACCATCAGATTAAACTACAACTGCAATTGAACCATCAGATTCAGCTGCAACTGCAATTTGAACCATTAGATTAAACTACAACTGCAATTTGAACAATCAGATTGAACTACAACTGCAATTTAACCATTAGATTCAGCTGCAACTTCAATTGAACCATCAGATTCAGCTGCAACTTCAATTGAACCATCAGATTCAGCTACAACTTCAATTGAACCATCAGATTAATCTACAACTGCAATTTGAACCATCAGATTAAACTACAACTGCAATTTGAACAATCAGATTGAACTACAACTGCAATTTAACCATTAGATTCAGCTGCAACTTCAATTGAACCATCAGATTCAGCTGCAACTGCAATTTGAACCATCAGATTAAACTACAACTGCAATTGAACCATCAGATTAAACTACAACTGCAATTTGAACAATCAGATTGAACTACAACTGCAATTTAACCATCAGATTCAGCTGCAACTGCAATTTGAACCATTAGATTCAGCTACAACTGCAATTTGAATCATCAGATTAAACTACAACTGCAATTTAACCATTAGATTCAGCTGCAACTTCAATTGAACCATCAGATTCAGCTACAACTTCAATTGAACCATCAGATTAATCTACAACTGCAATTTGAACCATCAGATTAATCTACAACTGCAATTGAACCATCAGATTAAACTACAACTGCAATTGAACCATCAGATTCAGCTACAACTGCAATTTGAACAATCAGATTGAACTACAACTGCAATTTAACCATTAGATTCAGCTGCAACTTCAATTGAACCATCAGATTAATCTACAACTGCAATTTGAACCATTAGATTCAGCTACAACTGCAATTTGAACCATCAGATTAAACTACAACTGCAATTGAACCATCAGATTAAACTACAACTGCAATTGAACCATCAGATTCAGCTGCAACTGCAATTTGAACCATTAGATTAAACTACAACTGCAATTTGAACCATCAGAATAAACTACAACTGCAATTGAACCATTAGATTCAGCTACAACTGCAATTTGAACCATCAGATTCAGCTACAACTGCAATTGAACCATTAGATTCAGCTGCAACTTCAATTGAACCATCAGATTAATCTACAACTGCAATTTGAACCATTAGATTCAGCTGCAACTGCAATTTGAACCATCAGATTAAACTACAACTGCAATTGAATCATCAGATTAAACTACAACTGCAATTTGAACCATCAGATTAAACTACAACTGCAATTGAACCATCAGATTCAGCTACAACTGCAATTTGAACCATTAGATTAAACTACAACTGCAATTTGAACCATCAGATTCAGCTACAACTGCAATTGAACCATCAGATTAAACTACAACTGCAGTTGAACCATTAGATTCAGCTACAACTGCAATTTGAACCATCAGATTAAACTACAACTGCAATTGAACCATCAGATTCAGCTACAACTGCAATTTGAACCATCAGATTAAACTACAACTGCAGTTGAACCATTAGATTCAGCTACAACTGCAATTTGAACCATCAGATTAAACTACAACTGCAATTGAACCATCAGATTAAACTACAACTGCAATTGAACCATCAGATTAAACTACAACTGCAATTGAACCATCAGATTAAACTACAACTGCAATTTGAACCATCAGATTAAACTACAACTGCAATTGAACCATCAGATTAAACTACAACTGCAATTGAACCATCAGATTAAACTACAACTGCAATTGAACCATCAGATTAAACTACAACTGCAATTGAACCATCAGATTAAACTACAACTGCAATTTGAACCATCAGATTAAAATACAACTGCAATTGAACCATCAGATTAAACTACAACTGCAATTGAACCATCAGATTCAGCTACAACTGCAATTTGAACCATCAGATTAAACTACAACTGCAATTGAACCATCAGATTAAACTACAACTGCAATTTGAACCATCAGATTAAAATACAACTGCAATTGAACCATCAGATTAAACTACAACTGCAATTTGAACCATTAGATTCAGCTACAACTGCAATTTGAACCATCAGATTAAACTACAACTGCAATTGAACCATCAGATTAAACTACAACTGCAATTGAACCATCAGATTAAACTACAACTGCAATTGAACCATCAGATTAAACTACAACTGCAATTTGAACCATCAGATTAAACTACAACTGCAATTGAACCATCAGATTCAGCTACAACTGCAATTTGAACCATCAGATTCAGCTACAACTGCAATTTGAACCATCAGATTCAGCTACAACTGCAATTTGAACCATCTGAATAAACTACAACTGCAATTGAACCATTAGATTCAGCTACAACTGCAATTTGAACCATCAGATTAAACTACAACTGCAATTGAACCATCAGATTCAGCTACAACTGCAATTGAACCATCAGATTAAACTACAACTGCAATTTGAACCATTAGATTCAGCTGCAACTGCAATTTGAACCATCAGATTAAACTACAACTGCAATTGAACCATTAGATTAAACTACAACTGCAATTGAACCATCAGATTCAGCTACAACTGCAATTGAACCATTAGATTCAGCTAAAACTACAATTTGAACCATCAGATTCAGCTACAACTGCAATTGAACCATCAGATTAAACTACAACTGCAATTGAACCATCAGATTAAACTACAACTGCAATTGAACCATTAGATTAAACTACAACTGCAATTGAACCATCAGATTCAGCTACAACTGCAATTGAACCATTAGATTCAGCTAAAACTACAATTTGAACCATCAGATTCAGCTACAACTGCAATTGAACCATTAGATTCAGCTGCAACTGCAATTGAACCATCAGATTCAGCTACAACTGCAATTGAACCATCAGATTAAACTACAACTGCAATTTGAACCATTAGATTCAGCTGCAACTGCAATTTGAACCATCAGATTAAACTACAACTGCAATTGAACCATTAGATTCAGCTGCAACTTCAATTGAACCATCAGATTCAGCTACAACTGCAATTGAACCATCAGATTAAACTACAACTGCAATTTGAACCATCAGATTCAGCTACAACTGCAATTTGAACCATCAGATTAAACTACAACTGCAATTGAACCATTAGATTAAACTACAACTGCAATTGAACCATTAGATTAAACTACAACTGCAATTGAACCATCAGATTCAGCTACAACTGCAATTGAACCATTAGATTCAGCTGCAACTTCAATTGAACCATCAGATTCAGCTACAACTGCAATTGAACCATCAGATTAAACTACAACTGCAATTGAACCATCAGATTAAACTACAACTGCAATTTGAACCATCAGATTAAACTACAACTGCGATTGAACCATTAGATTCAGCTGCAACTTCAATTGAACCATCAGATTCAGCTACAACTGCAATTGAACCATCAGATTAAACTACAACTGCAATTGAACCATCAGATTAAACTACAACTGCAATTTGAACCATTAGATTAAACTACAACTGCAATTTAATCAATAGATTAAACTACAACTGCAATTGAACCATCAGATTAAACTACAACTGCAATTTAATCAATAGATTAAACTACAACTGCAATTGAACCATCAGATTAAACTACAACTGCAATTTGAACCATTAGATTAAACTACAACTGCAATTGAACCATCAGATTAAACTACAACTGCAATTTAAACCATCAGATTCAGCTACAACTGCAATTGAACCATCAGATTAAACTACAACTGCAGTTGAATCATCAGATTAAACTACAACTGTAATTTGAACCATTAGATTCAGCTGTAACTGCAATTTGAACCATCAGATTCAGCTACAACTGCAATTTGAACCATCAGATTAAACTACAACTGCAATTGAACCATCAGATTAAACTACAACTGCAATTGAACCATCAGATTCAGCTGCAACTGCAATTTGAACCATTAGATTAAACTACAACTGCAGTTGAATCATCAGATTAAACTACAACTGCAATTTAACCATTAGATTCAGCTGCAACTTCAATTGAACCATCAGATTCAGCTACAACTTCAATTGAACCATCAGATTAATCTACAACTGCAATTTGAACCATCAGATTAATCTACAACTGCAATTTGAACCATCAGATTAAACTACAACTGCAATTGAACCATCAGATTCAGCTACAACTGCAATTTGAACAATCAGATTGAACTACAACTGCAATTTAACCATTAGATTCAGCTGCAACTTCAATTGAACCATCAGATTCAGCTGCAACTTCAATTGAACCATCAGATTAATCTACAACTGCAATTTGAACCATTAGATTCAGCTACAACTGCAATTTGAACCATCAGATTAAACTACAACTGCAATTGAACCATCAGATTAAACTACAACTGCAATTGAACCATCAGATTCAGCTGCAACTGCAATTTGAACCATTAGATTAAACTACAACTGCAATTTGAACAATCAGATTGAACTACAACTGCAATTTAACCATTAGATTCAGCTGCAACTTCAATTGAACCATCAGATTCAGCTGCAACTTCAATTGAACCATCAGATTCAGCTACAACTTCAATTGAACCATCAGATTAATCTACAACTGCAATTTGAACCATCAGATTAAACTACAACTGCAATTTGAACAATCAGATTGAACTACAACTGCAATTTAACCATTAGATTCAGCTGCAACTTCAATTGAACCATCAGATTCAGCTGCAACTGCAATTTGAACCATCAGATTAAACTACAACTGCAATTGAACCATCAGATTAAACTACAACTGCAATTTGAACAATCAGATTGAACTACAACTGCAATTTAACCATCAGATTCAGCTGCAACTGCAATTTGAACCATTAGATTCAGCTACAACTGCAATTTGAATCATCAGATTAAACTACAACTGCAATTTAACCATTAGATTCAGCTGCAACTTCAATTGAACCATCAGATTCAGCTACAACTTCAATTGAACCATCAGATTAATCTACAACTGCAATTTGAACCATCAGATTAATCTACAACTGCAATTGAACCATCAGATTAAACTACAACTGCAATTGAACCATCAGATTCAGCTACAACTGCAATTTGAACAATCAGATTGAACTACAACTGCAATTTAACCATTAGATTCAGCTGCAACTTCAATTGAACCATCAGATTAATCTACAACTGCAATTTGAACCATTAGATTCAGCTACAACTGCAATTTGAACCATCAGATTAAACTACAACTGCAATTGAACCATCAGATTAAACTACAACTGCAATTGAACCATCAGATTCAGCTGCAACTGCAATTTGAACCATTAGATTAAACTACAACTGCAATTTGAACAATCAGATTGAACTACAACTGCAATTTAACCATTAGATTCAGCTGCAACTTCAATTGAACCATCAGATTCAGCTGCAACTTCAATTGAACCATCAGATTCAGCTACAACTTCAATTGAACCATCAGATTAATCTACAACTGCAATTTGAACCATCAGATTAAACTACAACTGCAATTGAACCATCAGATTCAGCTACAACTGCAATTTGAACAATCAGATTGAACTACAACTGCAATTTGAACCATTAGATTCAGCTACAACTGCAATTTGAACCATCAGATTAAACTACAACTGCAATTGAACCATTAGATTAAACTACAACTGCAATTGAACCATCAGATTAAACTACAACTGCAATTTGAACCATCAGATTAAACTACAACTGCAATTGAACCATCAGATTAAACTACAACTGCGATTGAACCATTAGATTCAGCTGCAAATTCAATTGAACCATCAGATTCAGCTACAACTGCAATTGAACCATCAGATTAAACTACAACTGCAATTTGAACCATCAGATTAATCTACAACTGCAATTTGAACCATCAGATTAAACTACAACTGCAATTTGAACCATTAGATTAAACTACAACTGCAATTTGAACCATCAGATTAAACTACAACTGCAATTTAACCATTAGATTCAGCTGCAACTTCAATTGAACCATCAGATTCAGCTGCAACTTCAATTGAACCATCAGATTCAGCTACAACTTCAATTGAACCATCAGATTAATCTACAACTGCAATTTGAACCATTAGATTAAACTACAACTGCAATTGAACCATCAGATTAAACTACAACTGCAATTTAAACCATCAGATTCAGCTACAACTGCAATTGAACCATCAGATTAAACTACAACTGCAATTGAACCATCAGATTAAACTACAACTGCAATTGAACCATCAGATTAAACTACAACTGCGATTGAACCATTAGATTCAGCTGCAAATTCAATTGAACCATCAGATTCAGCTACAACTGCAATTGAACCATCAGATTAAACTACAACTGCAATTTGAACCATCAGATTAATCTACAACTGCAATTTGAACCATCAGATTAAACTACAACTGCAATTTGAACCATTAGATTAAACTACAACTGCAATTTGAACCATCAGATTAAACTACAACTGCAATTTAACCATTAGATTAAACTACAACTGCAATTGAACCATCAGATTCAGCTACAACTGCAATTGAACCATTAGATTCAGCTGCAACTGCAATTTGAACCATCAGATTAAACTACAACTGCAATTGAATCATCAGATTAAACTACAACTGCAATTTGAACCATCAGATTAAACTACAACTGCAATTGAACCATCAGATTCAGCTACAACTGCAATTTGAACCATTAGATTAAACTACAACTGCAATTTGAACCATCAGATTCAGCTACAACTGCAATTGAACCATCAGATTAAACTACAACTGCAGTTGAACCATTAGATTCAGCTACAACTGCAATTTGAACCATCAGATTAAACTACAACTGCAATTGAACCATCAGATTCAGCTACAACTGCAATTTGAACCATCAGATTAAACTACAACTGCAGTTGAACCATTAGATTCAGCTACAACTGCAATTTGAACCATCAGATTAAACTACAACTGCAATTGAACCATCAGATTAAACTACAACTGCAATTGAACCATCAGATTAAACTACAACTGCAATTGAACCATCAGATTAAACTACAACTGCAATTTGAACCATCAGATTAAACTACAACTGCAATTGAACCATCAGATTAAACTACAACTGCAATTGAACCATCAGATTAAACTACAACTGCAATTGAACCATCAGATTAAACTACAACTGCAATTGAACCATCAGATTAAACTACAACTGCAATTTGAACCATCAGATTAAACTACAACTGCAATTGAACCATCAGATTAAACTACAACTGCAATTGAACCATCAGATTCAGCTACAACTGCAATTTGAACCATCAGATTAAACTACAACTGCAATTGAACCATCAGATTAAACTACAACTGCAATTTGAACCATCAGATTAAAATACAACTGCAATTGAACCATCAGATTAAACTACAACTGCAATTTGAACCATTAGATTCAGCTACAACTGCAATTTGAACCATCAGATTAAACTACAACTGCAATTGAACCATCAGATTAAACTACAACTGCAATTGAACCATCAGATTAAACTACAACTGCAATTGAACCATCAGATTAAACTACAACTGCAATTTGAACCATCAGATTAAACTACAACTGCAATTGAACCATCAGATTCAGCTACAACTGCAATTTGAACCATCAGATTCAGCTACAACTGCAATTTGAACCATCAGATTCAGCTACAACTGCAATTTGAACCATCTGAATAAACTACAACTGCAATTGAACCATTAGATTCAGCTACAACTGCAATTTGAACCATCAGATTAAACTACAACTGCAATTGAACCATCAGATTCAGCTACAACTGCAATTGAACCATCAGATTAAACTACAACTGCAATTTGAACCATTAGATTCAGCTGCAACTGCAATTTGAACCATCAGATTAAACTACAACTGCAATTGAACCATTAGATTAAACTACAACTGCAATTGAACCATCAGATTCAGCTACAACTGCAATTGAACCATTAGATTCAGCTAAAACTACAATTTGAACCATCAGATTCAGCTACAACTGCAATTGAACCATCAGATTAAACTACAACTGCAATTGAACCATCAGATTAAACTACAACTGCAATTGAACCATTAGATTAAACTACAACTGCAATTGAACCATCAGATTCAGCTACAACTGCAATTGAACCATTAGATTCAGCTAAAACTACAATTTGAACCATCAGATTCAGCTACAACTGCAATTGAACCATTAGATTCAGCTGCAACTGCAATTGAACCATCAGATTCAGCTACAACTGCAATTGAACCATCAGATTAAACTACAACTGCAATTTGAACCATTAGATTCAGCTGCAACTGCAATTTGAACCATCAGATTAAACTACAACTGCAATTGAACCATTAGATTCAGCTGCAACTTCAATTGAACCATCAGATTCAGCTACAACTGCAATTGAACCATCAGATTAAACTACAACTGCAATTTGAACCATCAGATTCAGCTACAACTGCAATTTGAACCATCAGATTAAACTACAACTGCAATTGAACCATTAGATTAAACTACAACTGCAATTGAACCATTAGATTAAACTACAACTGCAATTGAACCATCAGATTCAGCTACAACTGCAATTGAACCATTAGATTCAGCTGCAACTTCAATTGAACCATCAGATTCAGCTACAACTGCAATTGAACCATCAGATTAAACTACAACTGCAATTGAACCATCAGATTAAACTACAACTGCAATTTGAACCATCAGATTAAACTACAACTGCGATTGAACCATTAGATTCAGCTGCAACTTCAATTGAACCATCAGATTCAGCTACAACTGCAATTGAACCATCAGATTAAACTACAACTGCAATTGAACCATCAGATTAAACTACAACTGCAATTTGAACCATTAGATTAAACTACAACTGCAATTTAATCAATAGATTAAACTACAACTGCAATTGAACCATCAGATTAAACTACAACTGCAATTTAATCAATAGATTAAACTACAACTGCAATTGAACCATCAGATTAAACTACAACTGCAATTTGAACCATTAGATTAAACTACAACTGCAATTGAACCATCAGATTAAACTACAACTGCAATTTAAACCATCAGATTCAGCTACAACTGCAATTGAACCATCAGATTAAACTACAACTGCAGTTGAATCATCAGATTAAACTACAACTGTAATTTGAACCATTAGATTCAGCTGTAACTGCAATTTGAACCATTAGATTAAACTACAACTGCAATTTGAACCATCAGATTCAGCTACAACTGCAATTGAACCATCAGATTAAACTACAACTGCAGTTGAATCATCAGATTAAACTACAACTGTAATTTGAACCATTAGATTCAGCTGTAACTGCAATTGAACCATCAGATTAAACTACAACTGCAATTTAAACCATCAGATTCAGCTACAACTGCAATTGAACCATCAGATTAAACTACAACTGCAGTTGAATCATCAGATTAAACTACAACTGTAATTTGAACCATTAGATTCAGCTGTAACTGCAATTGAACCATCAGATTAAACTACAACTGCAATTTGAACCATCAGATTCAGCTACAACTGCAATTTGAACCATCAGATTAAACTACAACTGCAATTGAACCATCAGATTAAACTACAACTGCAATTGAACCATCAGATTCAGCTGCAACTGCAATTTGAACCATTAGATTAAACTACAACTGCAGTTGAATCATCAGATTAAACTACAACTGCAATTTAACCATTAGATTCAGCTGCAACTTCAATTGAACCATCAGATTCAGCTACAACTTCAATTGAACCATCAGATTAATCTACAACTGCAATTTGAACCATCAGATTAATCTACAACTGCAATTTGAACCATCAGATTAAACTACAACTGCAATTTGAACCATCAGATTCAGCTACAACTGCAATTTGAACAATCAGATTGAACTACAACTGCAATTTAACCATTAGATTCAGCTGCAACTTCAATTGAACCATCAGATTCAGCTGCAACTTCAATTGAACCATCAGATTAATCTACAACTGCAATTTGAACCATTAGATTCAGCTACAACTGCAATTTGAACCATCAGATTAAACTACAACTGCAATTGAACCATCAGATTAAACTACAACTGCAATTGAACCATCAGATTCAGCTGCAACTGCAATTTGAACCATTAGATTAAACTACAACTGCAATTTGAACAATCAGATTGAACTACAACTGCAATTTAACCATTAGATTCAGCTGCAACTTCAATTGAACCATCAGATTCAGCTGCAACTTCAATTGAACCATCAGATTCAGCTACAACTTCAATTGAACCATCAGATTAATCTACAACTGCAATTTGAACCATCAGATTAAACTACAACTGCAATTTGAACAATCAGATTGAACTACAACTGCAATTTAACCATTAGATTCAGCTGCAACTTCAATTGAACCATCAGATTCAGCTGCAACTGCAATTTGAACCATCAGATTAAACTACAACTGCAATTGAACCATCAGATTAAACTACAACTGCAATTTGAACAATCAGATTGAACTACAACTGCAATTTAACCATCAGATTCAGCTGCAACTGCAATTTGAACCATTAGATTCAGCTACAACTGCAATTTGAATCATCAGATTAAACTACAACTGCAATTTAACCATTAGATTCAGCTGCAACTTCAATTGAACCATCAGATTCAGCTACAACTTCAATTGAACCATCAGATTAATCTACAACTGCAATTTGAACCATCAGATTAATCTACAACTGCAATTGAACCATCAGATTAAACTACAACTGCAATTGAACCATCAGATTCAGCTACAACTGCAATTTGAACAATCAGATTGAACTACAACTGCAATTTAACCATTAGATTCAGCTGCAACTTCAATTGAACCATCAGATTAATCTACAACTGCAATTTGAACCATTAGATTCAGCTACAACTGCAATTTGAACCATCAGATTAAACTACAACTGCAATTGAACCATCAGATTAAACTACAACTGCAATTGAACCATCAGATTCAGCTGCAACTGCAATTTGAACCATTAGATTAAACTACAACTGCAATTTGAACAATCAGATTGAACTACAACTGCAATTTAACCATTAGATTCAGCTGCAACTTCAATTGAACCATCAGATTCAGCTGCAACTTCAATTGAACCATCAGATTCAGCTACAACTTCAATTGAACCATCAGATTAATCTACAACTGCAATTTGAACCATCAGATTAAACTACAACTGCAATTGAACCATCAGATTCAGCTACAACTGCAATTTGAACAATCAGATTGAACTACAACTGCAATTTGAACCATTAGATTCAGCTACAACTGCAATTTGAACCATCAGATTAAACTACAACTGCAATTGAACCATTAGATTAAACTACAACTGCAATTGAACCATCAGATTAAACTACAACTGCAATTTGAACCATCAGATTAAACTACAACTGCAATTGAACCATCAGATTAAACTACAACTGCGATTGAACCATTAGATTCAGCTGCAAATTCAATTGAACCATCAGATTCAGCTACAACTGCAATTGAACCATCAGATTAAACTACAACTGCAATTTGAACCATCAGATTAATCTACAACTGCAATTTGAACCATCAGATTAAACTACAACTGCAATTTGAACCATTAGATTAAACTACAACTGCAATTTGAACCATCAGATTAAACTACAACTGCAATTTAACCATTAGATTCAGCTGCAACTTCAATTGAACCATCAGATTCAGCTGCAACTTCAATTGAACCATCAGATTCAGCTACAACTTCAATTGAACCATCAGATTAATCTACAACTGCAATTTGAACCATTAGATTAAACTACAACTGCAATTGAACCATCAGATTAAACTACAACTGCAATTTAAACCATCAGATTCAGCTACAACTGCAATTGAACCATCAGATTAAACTACAACTGCAGTTGAATCATCAGATTAAACTACAACTGTAATTTGAACCATTAGATTCAGCTGTAACTGCAATTTGAACCATCAGATTCAGCTACAACTGCAATTTGAACCATCAGATTAAACTACAACTGCAATTGAACCATCAGATTAAACTACAACTGCAATTGAACCATCAGATTCAGCTGCAACTGCAATTTGAACCATTAGATTAAACTACAACTGCAGTTGAATCATCAGATTAAACTACAACTGCAATTTAACCATTAGATTCAGCTGCAACTTCAATTGAACCATCAGATTCAGCTGCAACTTCAATTGAACCATCAGATTAATCTACAACTGCAATTTGAACCATCAGATTAATCTACAACTGCAATTTGAACCATCAGATTAAACTACAACTGCAATTGAACCATCAGATTCAGCTACAACTGCAATTTGAACAATCAGATTGAACTACAACTGCAATTTAACCATTAGATTCAGCTGCAACTTCAATTGAACCATCAGATTCAGCTGCAACTTCAATTGAACCATCAGATTAATCTACAACTGCAATTTGAACCATTAGATTCAGCTACAACTGCAATTTGAACCATCAGATTAAACTACAACTGCAATTGAACCATCAGATTAAACTACAACTGCAATTGAACCATCAGATTCAGCTGCAACTGCAATTTGAACCATTAGATTAAACTACAACTGCAATTTGAACAATCAGATTGAACTACAACTGCAATTTAACCATTAGATTCAGCTGCAACTTCAATTGAACCATCAGATTCAGCTGCAACTTCAATTGAACCATCAGATTCAGCTACAACTTCAATTGAACCATCAGATTAATCTACAACTGCAATTTGAACCATCAGATTAAACTACAACTGCAATTTGAACAATCAGATTGAACTACAACTGCAATTTAACCATTAGATTCAGCTGCAACTTCAATTGAACCATCAGATTCAGCTGCAACTGCAATTTGAACCATCAGATTAAACTACAACTGCAATTGAACCATCAGATTAAACTACAACTGCAATTTGAACAATCAGATTGAACTACAACTGCAATTTAACCATCAGATTCAGCTGCAACTGCAATTTGAACCATTAGATTCAGCTACAACTGCAATTTGAACCATCAGATTAAACTACAACTGCAATTTAACCATTAGATTCAGCTGCAACTTCAATTGAACCATCAGATTCAGCTACAACTTCAATTGAACCATCAGATTAATCTACAACTGCAATTTGAACCATCAGATTAATCTACAACTGCAATTGAACCATCAGATTAAACTACAACTGCAATTGAACCATCAGATTCAGCTACAACTGCAATTTGAACAATCAGATTGAACTACAACTGCAATTTAACCATTAGATTCAGCTGCAACTTCAATTGAACCATCAGATTAATCTACAACTGCAATTTGAACCATTAGATTCAGCTACAACTGCAATTTGAACCATCAGATTAAACTACAACTGCAATTGAACCATCAGATTAAACTACAACTGCAATTGAACCATCAGATTCAGCTGCAACTGCAATTTGAACCATTAGATTAAACTACAACTGCAATTTGAACAATCAGATTGAACTACAACTGCAATTTAACCATTAGATTCAGCTGCAACTTCAATTGAACCATCAGATTCAGCTGCAACTTCAATTGAACCATCAGATTCAGCTACAACTTCAATTGAACCATCAGATTAATCTACAACTGCAATTTGAACCATCAGATTAAACTACAACTGCAATTGAACCATCAGATTCAGCTACAACTGCAATTTGAACAATCAGATTGAACTACAACTGCAATTTGAACCATTAGATTCAGCTACAACTGCAATTTGAACCATCAGATTAAACTACAACTGCAATTGAACCATTAGATTAAACTACAACTGCAATTGAACCATCAGATTAAACTACAACTGCAATTTGAACCATCAGATTAAACTACAACTGCAATTGAACCATCAGATTAAACTACAACTGCGATTGAACCATTAGATTCAGCTGCAACTTCAATTGAACCATCAGATTCAGCTACAACTGCAATTGAACCATCAGATTAAACTACAACTGCAATTGAACCATCAGATTAAACTACAACTGCAATTGAACCATCAGATTAAACTACAACTGCAATTTGAACCATTAGATTAAACTACAACTGCAATTTGAACAATCAGATTGAACTACAACTGCAATTTAACCATTAGATTCAGCTGCAACTTCAATTGAACCATCAGATTCAGCTGCAACTTCAATTGAACCATCAGATTCAGCTACAACTTCAATTGAACCATCAGATTAATCTACAACTGCAATTTGAACCATCAGATTAAACTACAACTGCAATTGAACCATCAGATTCAGCTACAACTGCAATTTGAACAATCAGATTGAACTACAACTGCAATTTGAACCATTAGATTCAGCTACAACTGCAATTTGAACCATCAGATTAAACTACAACTGCAATTGAACCATTAGATTAAACTACAACTGCAATTGAACCATCAGATTAAACTACAACTGCAATTTGAACCATCAGATTAAACTACAACTGCAATTGAACCATCAGATTAAACTACAACTGCGATTGAACCATTAGATTCAGCTGCAACTTCAATTGAACCATCAGATTCAGCTACAACTGCAATTGAACCATCAGATTAAACTACAACTGCAATTGAACCATCAGATTAAACTACAACTGCAATTTGAACCATTAGATTAAACTACAACTGCAATTTAATCAATAGATTAAACTACAACTGCAATTGAACCATCAGATTAAACTACAACTGCAATTTAATCAATAGATTAAACTACAACTGCAATTGAACCATCAGATTAAACTACAACTGCAATTTGAACCATTAGATTAAACTACAACTGCAATTGAACCATCAGATTAAACTACAACTGCAATTTGAACCATCAGATTCAGCTACAACTGCAATTGAACCATCAGATTAAACTACAACTGCAGTTGAATCATCAGATTAAACTACAACTGTAATTTGAACCATTAGTTTCAGCTGTAACTGTAATTTGAACCATCAGATTCAGCTACAACTGCAATTGAACCATCAGATTAAACTACAACTGCAATTGAACCATCAGATTAAACTACAACTGCAATTGAACCATTAGATTAAACTACAACTGCAATTGAACCATCAGATTCAGCTGCAACTGCAATTTGAACCATTAGATTAAACTACAACTGCAGTTGAATCATCAGATTAAACTACAACTGCAATTTAACCATTAGATTCAGCTGCAACTTCAATTGAACCATCAGATTAATCTACAACTGCAATTTGAACCATCAGATTAATCTACAACTGCAATTTGAACCATCAGATTAAACTACAACTGCAATTGAACCATCAGATTCAGCTACAACTGCAATTTGAACAATCAGATTGAACTACAACTGCAATTTAACCATTAGATTCAGCTGCAACTTCAATTGAACCATCAGATTCAGCTGCAACTGCAATTTGAACCATTAGATTCAGCTACAACTGCAATTTGAATCATCAGATTAAACTACAACTGCAATTTAACCATTAGATTCAGCTGCAACTTCAATTGAACCATCAGATTCAGCTACAACTTCAATTGAACCATCAGATTAAACTACAACTGCAATTTGAACCATCAGATTAATCTACAACTGCAATTGAACCATCAGATTAAACTACAACTGCAATTGAACCATCAGATTCAGCTACAACTGCAATTTGAACAATCAGATTGAACTACAACTGCAATTTAACCATTAGATTCAGCTGCAACTTCAATTGAACCATCAGATTAATCTACAACTGCAATTTGAACCATTAGATTCAGCTACAACTGCAATTTGAACCATCAGATTAAACTACAACTGCAATTGAACCATCAGATTAAACTACAACTGCAATTGAACCATCAGATTCAGCTGCAACTGCAATTTGAACCATTAGATTAAACTACAACTGCAATTTGAACAATCAGATTGAACTACAACTGCAATTTAACCATTAGATTCAGCTGCAACTTCAATTGAACCATCAGATTCAGCTGCAACTTCAATTGAACCATCAGATTCAGCTACAACTTCAATTGAACCATCAGATTAATCTACAACTGCAATTTGAACCATCAGATTAAACTACAACTGCAATTGAACCATCAGATTCAGCTACAACTGCAATTTGAACAATCAGATTGAACTACAACTGCAATTTGAACCATTAGATTCAGCTACAACTGCAATTTGAACCATCAGATTAAACTACAACTGCAATTGAACCATTAGATTAAACTACAACTGCAATTGAACCATCAGATTAAACTACAACTGCAATTTGAACCATCAGATTAAACTACAACTGCAATTGAACCATTAGATTCAGCTGCAACTTCAATTGAACCATCAGATTAATCTACAACTGCAATTTGAACCATCAGATTAAACTACAACTGCAATTGAACCATCAGATTAAACTACAACTGCAATTGAACCATCAGATTAAACTACAACTGCAATTGAACCATCAGATTAAACTACAACTGCAATTTGAACCATCAGATTAAACTACAACTGCGATTGAACCATTAGATTCAGCTGTAACTGCAATTTGAACCATCAGATTCAGCTACAACTGCAATTTGAACCATCAGATTAAACTACAACTGCAATTGAACCATCAGATTAAACTACAACTGCAATTGAACCATCAGATTAAACTACAACTGCAATTGAACTATCAGATTAAACTACAACTGCAATTGAACCATCAGATTCAGCTGCAACTGCAATTTGAACCATCAGATTAAACTACAACTGCAATTGAATCATCAGATTAAACTACAACTGCAATTGAACCATCAGATTCAGCTACAACTGCAATTTGAACCATTAGATTAAACTACAACTGCAATTTGAACCATTAGATTAAACTACAACTGCAATTTGAACCATCAGATTCAGCTACAACTGCAATTGAACCATTAGATTAAACTACAACTGCAATTGAACCATCAGATTAAACTACAACTGCAATTTGAACCATCAGATTAAACTACAACTGCAATTGAACCATTAGATTCAGCTGCAACTTCAATTGAACCATCAGATTAATCTACAACTGCAATTGAACCATCAGATTAAACTACAACTGCAATTGAACCATTAGATTCAGCTGCAACTGCAATTGAACCATCAGATTAAACTACAACTGCAATTGAACCATCAGATTGAACTACAACTGCAATTGAACCATCAGATTAAACTACAACTGCAATTGAACCATCAGATTAAACTACAACTGCAATTGAACCATCAGATTAAACTACAACTGCAATTGAACCATTAGATTCAGCTGCAACTTCAATTGAACCATCAGATTAATCTACAACTGCAATTGAACCATCAGATTAAACTACAACTGCAATTGAACCATCAGATTAAACTACAACTGCAATTGAACCATCAGATTAAACTACAACTGCAATTGAACCATCAGATTGAACTACAACTGCAATTTAACCATTAGATTCAGCTGCAACTTCAATTGAACCATCAGATTCAGCTGCAACTTCAATTGAACCATCAGATTCAGCTACAACTTCAATTGAACCATCAGATTAATCTACAACTGCAATTTGAACCATCAGATTAAACTACAACTGCAATTGAACCATCAGATTCAGCTACAACTGCAATTTGAACAATCAGATTGAACTACAACTGCAATTTGAACCATTAGATTCAGCTACAACTGCAATTTGAACCATCAGATTAAACTACAACTGCAATTGAACCATTAGATTAAACTACAACTGCAATTGAACCATCAGATTAAACTACAACTGCAATTTGAACCATCAGATTAAACTACAACTGCAATTGAACCATTAGATTCAGCTGCAACTTCAATTGAACCATCAGATTAATCTACAACTGCAATTTGAACCATCAGATTAAACTACAACTGCAATTGAACCATCAGATTAAACTACAACTGCAATTGAACCATCAGATTAAACTACAACTGCAATTGAACCATCAGATTAAACTACAACTGCAATTTGAACCATCAGATTAAACTACAACTGCGATTGAACCATCAGATTCAGCTGTAACTGCAATTTGAACCATCAGATTCAGCTACAACTGCAATTTGAACCATCAGATTAAACTACAACTGCAATTGAACCATCAGATTAAACTACAACTGCAATTGAACCATCAGATTAAACTACAACTGCAATTGAACTATCAGATTAAACTACAACTGCAATTGAACCATCAGATTCAGCTGCAACTGCAATTTGAACCATCAGATTAAACTACAACTGCAATTGAATCATCAGATTAAACTACAACTGCAATTTGAACCATCAGATTAAACTACAACTGCAATTGAACCATCAGATTCAGCTACAACTGCAATTTGAACCATCAGATTAAACTACAACTGCAATTGAACCATCAGATTCAGCTACAACTGCAATTGAACCATCAGATTAAACTACAACTGCAGTTGAACCATTAGATTCAGCTACAACTGCAATTTGAACCATCAGATTAAACTACAACTGCAATTGAACCATCAGATTAAACTACAACTGCAATTTGAACCATCAGATTCAGCTACAACTGCAATTTGAACCATCAGATTAAACTACAACTGCAATTGAACCATCAGATTAAACTACAACTGCAATTGAACCATCAGATTAAACTACAACTGCAATTGAACCATTAGATTAAACTACAACTGCAATTTGAACCATCAGAATAAACTACAACTGCAATTGAACCATTAGATTCAGCTACAACTGCAATTTGAACCATCAGATTCAGCTACAACTGCAATTTGAACCATCAGATTAAACTACAACTGCAATTGAACCATCAGATTCAGCTACAACTGCAATTGAACCATCAGATTAAACTACAACTGCAATTTGAACCATTAGATTCAGCTGCAACTGCAATTTGAACCATCAGATTAAACTACAACTGCAATTGAACCATTAGATTAAACTACAACTGCAATTGAACCATCAGATTCAGCTACAACTGCAATTGAACCATTAGATTCAGCTAAAACTACAATTTGAACCATCAGATTCAGCTACAACTGCAATTTGAACCATTAGATTCAGCTGCAACTGCAATTGAACCATCAGATTCAGCTACAACTGCAATTGAACCATCAGATTAAACTACAACTGCAATTTGAACCATTAGATTCAGCTGCAACTGCAATTTGAACCATCAGATTAAACTACAACTGCAATTGAACCATTAGATTAAACTACAACTGCAATTTGAACCATCAGATTCAGCTACAACTGCAATTGAACCATCAGATTAAACTACAACTGCAGTTGAACCATTAGATTCAGCTACAACTGCAATTTGAACCATCAGATTAAACTACAACTGCAATTGAACCATCAGATTCAGCTACAACTGCAATTGAACCATCAGATTCAGCTACAACTGCAATTGAACCATTAGATTCAGCTACAACTACAATTTGAACCATCAGATTCAGCTACAACTGCAATTGAACCATTAGATTCAGCTGCAACTGCAATTTGAACCATCAGATTAAACTACAACTGCAATTGAATCATCAGATTAAACTACAACTGCAATTTGAACCATCAGATTAAACTACAACTGCAATTGAACCATCAGATTCAGCTACAACTGCAATTTGAACCATTAGATTAAACTACAACTGCAATTTGAACCATTAGATTAAACTACAACTGCAATTGAATCATCAGATTAAACTACAACTGCAATTTGAACCATCAGATTAAACTACAACTGCAATTGAACCATCAGATTAAACTACAACTGCAATTTGAACCATCAGATTCAGCTACAACTGCAATTGAACCATCAGATTCAGCTACAACTGCAATTGAACCATTAGATTCAGCTGCAACTGCAATTTGAACCATCAGATTAAACTACAACTGCAATTGAATCATCAGATTAAACTACAACTGCAATTTGAACCATCAGATTAAACTACAACTGCAATTGAACCATCAGATTCAGCTACAACTGCAATTTGAACCATTAGATTAAACTACAACTGCAATTTGAACCATCAGATTCAGCTACAACTGCAATTGAACCATCAGATTAAACTACAACTGCAGTTGAACCATTAGATTCAGCTACAACTGCAATTTGAACCATCAGATTAAACTACAACTGCAATTGAACCATCAGATTCAGCTACAACTGCAATTTGAACCATCAGATTAAACTACAACTGCAGTTGAACCATTAGATTCAGCTACAACTGCAATTTGAACCATCAGATTAAACTACAACTGCAATTGAACCATCAGATTAAACTACAACTGCAATTGAACCATCAGATTAAACTACAACTGCAATTGAACCATCAGATTAAACTACAACTGCAATTTGAACCATCAGATTAAACTACAACTGCAATTGAACCATCAGATTAAACTACAACTGCAATTGAACTATCAGATTAAACTACAACTGCAATTGAACCATCAGATTAAACTACAACTGCAATTGAACCATCAGATTAAACTACAACTGCAATTTGAACCATCAGATTAAACTACAACTGCAATTGAACCATCAGATTAAACTACAACTGCAATTGAACCATCAGATTCAGCTACAACTGCAATTTGAACCATCAGATTAAACTACAACTGCAATTGAACCATCAGATTAAACTACAACTGCAATTTGAACCATCAGATTAAAATACAACTGCAATTGAACCATCAGATTAAACTACAACTGCAATTTGAACCATTAGATTCAGCTACAACTGCAATTTGAACCATCAGATTAAACTACAACTGCAATTGAACCATCAGATTAAACTACAACTGCAATTGAACCATCAGATTAAACTACAACTGCAATTGAACCATCAGATTAAACTACAACTGCAATTTGAACCATCAGATTAAACTACAACTGCAATTGAACCATCAGATTCAGCTACAACTGCAATTTGAACCATCAGATTCAGCTACAACTGCAATTTGAACCATCAGATTCAGCTACAACTGCAATTTGAACCATCTGAATAAACTACAACTGCAATTGAACCATTAGATTCAGCTACAACTGCAATTTGAACCATCAGATTAAACTACAACTGCAATTGAACCATCAGATTCAGCTACAACTGCAATTGAACCATCAGATTAAACTACAACTGCAATTTGAACCATTAGATTCAGCTGCAACTGCAATTTGAACCATCAGATTAAACTACAACTGCAATTGAACCATTAGATTAAACTACAACTGCAATTGAACCATCAGATTCAGCTACAACTGCAATTGAACCATTAGATTCAGCTAAAACTACAATTTGAACCATCAGATTCAGCTACAACTGCAATTGAACCATCAGATTAAACTACAACTGCAATTGAACCATCAGATTAAACTACAACTGCAATTGAACCATTAGATTAAACTACAACTGCAATTGAACCATCAGATTCAGCTACAACTGCAATTGAACCATTAGATTCAGCTAAAACTACAATTTGAACCATCAGATTCAGCTACAACTGCAATTGAACCATTAGATTCAGCTGCAACTGCAATTGAACCATCAGATTCAGCTACAACTGCAATTGAACCATCAGATTAAACTACAACTGCAATTTGAACCATTAGATTCAGCTGCAACTGCAATTTGAACCATTAGATTAAACTACAACTGCAATTGAACCATTAGATT
>JAPFFF010000465.1:0-22206 GCA_039105265.1 Tritrichomonas musculus | reverse complement strand
ACAACTGCAATTGAACCATCAGATTAAACTACAACTGCAGTTGAATCATCAGATTAAACTACAACTGCAATTGAACTATCAGATTAAACTACAACTGCAATTGAACCATCAGATTCAGCTGCAACTGCAATTTGAACCATCAGATTAAACTACAACTGCAATTTGAATCATCAGATTAAACTACAACTGCAATTGAACCATCAGATTAAACTACAACTGCAATTGAACCATCAGATTCAGCTACAACTGCAATTTGAACCATCAGATTAAACTACAACTGCAATTGAACCATCAGATTAAACTACAACTGCAATTGAATTATCAGATTCAGCTACAACTGCAATTTGAACCATCAGATTAAACTACAACTGCAATTGAACCATCAGATTAAACTACAACTGCAGTTGAACCATCAGATTCAGCTACAACTGCAATTTGAACCATCAGATTCAGCTACAACTGCAATTTGAACCATCAGATTCAGCTACAACTGCAATTTGAACCATCAGATTAAACTACAACTGCAATTGAACCATTAGATTCAGCTGCAACTTCAATTGAACCATCAGATTAAACTACAACTGCAATTGAACCATCAGATTCAGCTACAACTGCAATTGAACCATCAGATTAAACTACAACTGCAATTTGAACCATCAGATTCAGCTACAACTGCAATTGAACCATCAGATTAAACTACAACTGCAATTGAACCATCAGATTAAACTACAACTGCAATTGAATTATCAGATTAAACTACAACTGCAATTTGAACCATCAGATTCAGCTACAACTGCAATTGAACCATCAGATTAAACTACAACTGCAATTGAATTATCAGATTAAACTACAACTGCAATTTGAACCATCAGATTCAGCTACAACTGCAATTGAACCATCAGATTAAACTACAACTGCAATTGAACCATCAGATTAAACTACAACTGCAATTGAATTATCAGATTAAACTACAACTGCAATTTGAACCATCAGATTAAACTACAACTGCAATTGAACCATCAGATTAAACTACAACTGCAATTGAATTATCAGATTCAGCTACAACTGCAATTTGAACCATTAGATTAAACTACAACTGCAGTTGAACCATCAGATTCAGCTACAACTGCAGTTGAACCATTAGATTCAGCTACAACTGCAATTTGAACCATCAGATTCAGCTACAACTGCAATTTGAACCATCAGATTAAACTACAACTGCAATTGAACCATCAGATTAAACTACAACTGCAATTGAACCATCAGATTCAGCTGCAACTGCAATTGAACCATTAGATTAAACTACAACTGCAGTTGAACCATCAGATTCAGCTACAACTGCAATTTGAACCATCAGATTCAGCTACAACTGCAATTTGAACCATCAGATTAAACTACAACTGCAATTGAACCATCAGATTCAGCTACAACTGCAATTTGAACCATCAGATTCAGCTACAACTGCAATTTGAACCATCAGATTCAGCTACAACTGCAATTTGAACCATCAGATTAAACTACAACTGCAATTGAACCATTAGATTCAGCTGCAACTTCAATTGAACCATCAGATTAAACTACA
Source organism: Tritrichomonas musculus (assembly GCA_039105265.1). Taxonomy (NCBI): domain Eukaryota; phylum Parabasalia; order Tritrichomonadida; family Tritrichomonadidae; genus Tritrichomonas; species Tritrichomonas musculus. The sequence continues at coordinate 20,624 of JAPFFF010000465.1, read as the reverse complement.
ACTGCAATTGAACCATCAGATTCAGCTACAACTGCAATTGAACCATCAGATTAAACTACAACTGCAATTGAACCATCAGATTAAACTACAACTGCAATTGAATTATCAGATTAAACTACAACTGCAATTTGAACCATCAGATTCAGCTACAACTGCAATTTGAACCATCAGATTAAACTACAACTGCAATTGAACCATTAGATTCAGCTGCAACTTCAATTGAACCATCAGATTCAGCTACAACTGCAATTGAACCATCAGATTAAACTACAACTGCAATTGAACCATCAGATTCAGCTGCAACTGCAATTGAACCATCAGATTAAACTACAACTGCAATTGAACCATTAGATTCAGCTGCAACTGCAATTTGAACCATCAGATTAAACTACAACTGGAATTGAACCATTAGATTCAGCTGCAACTGCAATTTGAACCATTAGATTAAACTACAACTGCAATTGAACCATCAGATTAAACTACAACTGCAATTTGAACCATCAGATTCAGCTACAACTGCAATTTGAACCATTAGATTAAACTACAACTGCAATTTGAACCATCAGATTCAGCTACAACTGCAATTTGAACCATTAGATTAAACTACAACTGCAATTGAACCATCAGATTAAACTACAACTGCAGTTGAATCATCAGATTAAACTACAACTGCAGTTGAACCATTAGATTCAGCTAAAACTGCAATTTGAACCATCAGATTCAGCTGCAACTGCAATTGAACCATCAGATTAAACTACAACTTCAATTGAACCATTAGATTCAGCTGCAACTGCAATTTGAACCATTAGATTAAGCTACAACTGAAATTGAACCATTAGATTAAACTACAACTGCAATTGAACCATCAGATTAAACTACAACTGCAATTGAACTATCAGATTAAACTACAACTGCAATTGAACCATCAGATTCAGCTGCAACTGCAATTTGAACCATCAGATTAAACTACAACTGCAATTTGAATCATCAGATTAAACTACAACTGCAATTTGAACCATCAGATTAAACTACAACTGCAGTTGAATCATCAGATTAAACTACAACTGCAATTGAATTATCAGATTAAACTACAACTGCAATTTGAACCATCAGATTCAGCTACAACTGCAATTTGAACCATCAGATTAAACTACAACTGCAATTGAACCATTAGATTCAGCTGCAACTTCAATTGAACCATCAGATTCAGCTACAACTGCAATTGAACCATCAGATTAAACTACAACTGCAATTGAACCATCAGATTCAGCTGCAACTGCAATTGAACCATCAGATTAAACTACAACTGCAATTGAACCATTAGATTCAGCTGCAACTGCAATTTGAACCATCAGATTAAACTACAACTGGAATTGAACCATTAGATTCAGCTGCAACTGCAATTTGAACCATTAGATTAAACTACAACTGCAATTGAACCATCAGATTAAACTACAACTGCAATTTGAACCATCAGATTCAGCTACAACTGCAATTTGAACCATTAGATTAAACTACAACTGCAATTTGAACCATCAGATTCAGCTACAACTGCAATTTGAACCATTAGATTAAACTACAACTGCAATTGAACCATCAGATTAAACTACAACTGCAGTTGAATCATCAGATTAAACTACAACTGCAATTGAACTATCAGATTAAACTACAACTGCAATTGAACCATCAGATTCAGCTGCAACTGCAATTTGAACCATCAGATTAAACTACAACTGCAATTTGAATCATCAGATTAAACTACAACTGCAATTGAACCATCAGATTAAACTACAACTGCAATTGAACCATCAGATTCAGCTACAACTGCAATTTGAACCATCAGATTAAACTACAACTGCAATTGAACCATCAGATTCAGCTACAACTGCAATTGAACCATCAGATTAAACTACAACTGCAATTGAATTATCAGATTCAGCTACAACTGCAATTTGAACCATCAGATTAAACTACAACTGCAATTGAACCATCAGATTAAACTACAACTGCAGTTGAACCATCAGATTCAGCTACAACTGCAATTTGAACCATCAGATTCAGCTACAACTGCAATTTGAACCATCAGATTCAGCTACAACTGCAATTTGAACCATCAGATTAAACTACAACTGCAATTGAACCATTAGATTCAGCTGCAACTTCAATTGAACCATCAGATTAAACTACAACTGCAATTGAACCATCAGATTCAGCTACAACTGCAATTGAACCATCAGATTAAACTACAACTGCAATTTGAACCATCAGATTCAGCTACAACTGCAATTGAACCATCAGATTAAACTACAACTGCAATTGAACCATCAGATTAAACTACAACTGCAATTGAATTATCAGATTAAACTACAACTGCAATTTGAACCATCAGATTCAGCTACAACTGCAATTGAACCATCAGATTAAACTACAACTGCAATTGAATTATCAGATTAAACTACAACTGCAATTTGAACCATCAGATTCAGCTACAACTGCAATTTGAACCATCAGATTAAACTACAACTGCAATTGAACCATTAGATTCAGCTGCAACTTCAATTGAACCATCAGATTCAGCTACAACTGCAATTGAACCATCAGATTAAACTACAACTGCAATTGAACCATCAGATTCAGCTGCAACTGCAATTGAACCATCAGATTAAACTACAACTGCAATTGAACCATTAGATTCAGCTGCAACTGCAATTTGAACCATCAGATTAAACTACAACTGGAATTGAACCATTAGATTCAGCTGTAACTGCAATTTGAACCATTAGATTAAACTACAACTGCAATTGAACCATCAGATTAAACTACAACTGCAGTTGAACCATCAGATTCAGCTACAACTGCAATTTGAACCATCAGATTAAACTACAACTGCAATTTGAACCATCAGATTAAACTACAACTGCAATTGAACCATCAGATTAAACTACAACTGCAATTGAACCATCAGATTAAACTACAACTGCAATTGAACCATCAGATTCAGCTGCAACTGCAATTTGAACCATTAGATTAAACTACAACTGCAGTTGAACCATCAGATTCAGCTACAACTGCAGTTGAACCATTAGATTCAGCTACAACTGCAATTTGAACCATCAGATTCAGCTACAACTGCAATTTGAACCATCAGATTAAACTACAACTGCAATTGAACCATCAGATTAAACTACAACTGCAATTGAACCATCAGATTCAGCTGCAACTGCAATTGAACCATTAGATTAAACTACAACTGCAGTTGAACCATCAGATTCAGCTACAACTGCAATTTGAACCATCAGATTCAGCTACAACTGCAATTTGAACCATCAGATTCAGCTACAACTGCAATTTGAACCATTAGATTCAGCTGCAACTGCAATTGAACCATCAGATTAAACTACAACTGCAATTTGAACCATCAGATTCAGCTACAACTGCAATTTGAACCATTAGATTAAACTACAACTGCAATTTGAACCATCAGATTCAGCTACAACTGCAATTTGAACCATTAGATTAAACTACAACTGCAATTGAACCATCAGATTAAACTACAACTGCAGTTGAATCATCAGATTAAACTACAACTGCAGTTGAACCATTAGATTCAGCTAAAACTGCAATTTGAACCATCAGATTCAGCTGCAACTGCAATTGAACCATCAGATTAAACTACAACTTCAATTGAACCATTAGATTCAGCTGCAACTGCAATTTGAACCATTAGATTAAGCTACAACTGAAATTGAACCATTAGATTAAACTACAACTGCAATTGAACCATCAGATTAAACTACAACTGCAATTGAACTATCAGATTAAACTACAACTGCAATTGAACCATCAGATTCAGCTGCAACTGCAATTTGAACCATCAGATTAAACTACAACTGCAATTTGAATCATCAGATTAAACTACAACTGCAATTTGAACCATCAGATTAAACTACAACTGCAGTTGAATCATCAGATTAAACTACAACTGCAATTGAATTATCAGATTAAACTACAACTGCAATTTGAACCATCAGATTCAGCTACAACTGCAATTTGAACCATCAGATTAAACTACAACTGCAATTGAACCATTAGATTCAGCTGCAACTTCAATTGAACCATCAGATTCAGCTACAACTGCAATTGAACCATCAGATTAAACTACAACTGCAATTGAACCATCAGATTCAGCTGCAACTGCAATTGAACCATCAGATTAAACTACAACTGCAATTGAACCATTAGATTCAGCTGCAACTGCAATTTGAACCATCAGATTAAACTACAACTGGAATTGAACCATTAGATTCAGCTGCAACTGCAATTTGAACCATTAGATTAAACTACAACTGCAATTGAACCATCAGATTAAACTACAACTGCAATTTGAACCATCAGATTCAGCTACAACTGCAATTTGAACCATTAGATTAAACTACAACTGCAATTTGAACCATCAGATTCAGCTACAACTGCAATTTGAACCATTAGATTAAACTACAACTGCAATTGAACCATCAGATTAAACTACAACTGCAGTTGAATCATCAGATTAAACTACAACTGCAATTGAACTATCAGATTAAACTACAACTGCAATTGAACCATCAGATTCAGCTGCAACTGCAATTTGAACCATCAGATTAAACTACAACTGCAATTTGAATCATCAGATTAAACTACAACTGCAATTGAACCATCAGATTAAACTACAACTGCAATTGAACCATCAGATTCAGCTACAACTGCAATTTGAACCATCAGATTAAACTACAACTGCAATTGAACCATCAGATTAAACTACAACTGCAATTGAATTATCAGATTCAGCTACAACTGCAATTTGAACCATCAGATTAAACTACAACTGCAATTGAACCATCAGATTAAACTACAACTGCAGTTGAACCATCAGATTCAGCTACAACTGCAATTTGAACCATCAGATTCAGCTACAACTGCAATTTGAACCATCAGATTCAGCTACAACTGCAATTTGAACCATCAGATTAAACTACAACTGCAATTGAACCATTAGATTCAGCTGCAACTTCAATTGAACCATCAGATTAAACTACAACTGCAATTGAACCATCAGATTCAGCTACAACTGCAATTGAACCATCAGATTAAACTACAACTGCAATTTGAACCATCAGATTCAGCTACAACTGCAATTGAACCATCAGATTAAACTACAACTGCAATTGAACCATCAGATTAAACTACAACTGCAATTGAATTATCAGATTAAACTACAACTGCAATTTGAACCATCAGATTCAGCTACAACTGCAATTGAACCATCAGATTAAACTACAACTGCAATTGAATTATCAGATTAAACTACAACTGCAATTTGAACCATCAGATTCAGCTACAACTGCAATTTGAACCATCAGATTAAACTACAACTGCAATTGAACCATTAGATTCAGCTGCAACTTCAATTGAACCATCAGATTCAGCTACAACTGCAATTGAACCATCAGATTAAACTACAACTGCAATTGAACCATCAGATTCAGCTGCAACTGCAATTGAACCATCAGATTAAACTACAACTGCAATTGAACCATTAGATTCAGCTGCAACTGCAATTTGAACCATCAGATTAAACTACAACTGGAATTGAACCATTAGATTCAGCTGTAACTGCAATTTGAACCATTAGATTAAACTACAACTGCAATTGAACCATCAGATTAAACTACAACTGCAGTTGAACCATCAGATTCAGCTACAACTGCAATTTGAACCATCAGATTAAACTACAACTGCAATTTGAACCATCAGATTAAACTACAACTGCAATTGAACCATCAGATTAAACTACAACTGCAATTGAACCATCAGATTAAACTACAACTGCAATTGAACCATCAGATTCAGCTGCAACTGCAATTTGAACCATTAGATTAAACTACAACTGCAGTTGAACCATCAGATTCAGCTACAACTGCAGTTGAACCATTAGATTCAGCTACAACTGCAATTTGAACCATCAGATTCAGCTACAACTGCAATTTGAACCATCAGATTAAACTACAACTGCAATTGAACCATCAGATTAAACTACAACTGCAATTGAACCATCAGATTCAGCTGCAACTGCAATTGAACCATTAGATTAAACTACAACTGCAGTTGAACCATCAGATTCAGCTACAACTGCAATTTGAACCATCAGATTCAGCTACAACTGCAATTTGAACCATCAGATTAAACTACAACTGCAATTGAACCATCAGATTCAGCTACAACTGCAATTTGAACCATCAGATTCAGCTACAACTGCAATTTGAACCATCAGATTCAGCTACAACTGCAATTTGAACCATCAGATTAAACTACAACTGCAATTGAACCATTAGATTCAGCTGCAACTTCAATTGAACCATCAGATTAAACTACAACTGCAATTGAACCATCAGATTCAGCTACAACTGCAATTGAACCATCAGATTAAACTACAACTGCAATTGAACCATCAGATTAAACTACAACTGCAGTTGAATCATCAGATTAAACTACAACTGCAATTGAACCATCAGATTCAGCTACAACTGCAATTTGAACCATCAGATTAAACTACAACTGCAATTGAACCATTAGATTCAGCTGCAACTTCAATTGAACCATCAGATTCAGCTACAACTGCAATTGAACCATCAGATTAAACTACAACTGCAATTGAACCATCAGATTCAGCTGCAACTGCAATTGAACCATCAGATTAAACTACAACTGCAATTGAACCATTAGATTCAGCTGCAACTGCAATTTGAACCATCAGATTAAACTACAACTGGAATTGAACCATTAGATTCAGCTGCAACTGCAATTTGAACCATTAGATTAAACTACAACTGCAATTGAACCATCAGATTAAACTACAACTGCAATTTGAACCATCAGATTCAGCTACAACTGCAATTTGAACCATCAGATTAAACTACAACTGCAATTGAACCATTAGATTCAGCTGCAACTTCAATTGAACCATCAGATTAAACTACAACTGCAATTGAACCATCAGATTCAGCTACAACTGCAATTGAACCATCAGATTAAACTACAACTGCAATTGAACCATCAGATTAAACTACAACTGCAATTGAATTATCAGATTAAACTACAACTGCAATTTGAACCATCAGATTCAGCTACAACTGCAATTTGAACCATCAGATTAAACTACAACTGCAATTGAACCATTAGATTCAGCTGCAACTTCAATTGAACCATCAGATTCAGCTACAACTGCAATTGAACCATCAGATTAAACTACAACTGCAATTGAACCATCAGATTCAGCTGCAACTGCAATTGAACCATCAGATTAAACTACAACTGCAATTGAACCATTAGATTCAGCTGCAACTGCAATTTGAACCATCAGATTAAACTACAACTGGAATTGAACCATTAGATTCAGCTGCAACTGCAATTTGAACCATTAGATTAAACTACAACTGCAATTGAACCATCAGATTAAACTACAACTGCAGTTGAATCATCAGATTAAACTACAACTGCAGTTGAACCATTAGATTCAGCTAAAACTGCAATTTGAACCATCAGATTCAGCTGCAACTGCAATTGAACCATCAGATTAAACTACAACTGCAATTTGAACCATCAGATTAAACTACAACTGCAAATTGAACCATCAGATTAAACTACAACTGCAATTTGAATCATCAGATTAAACTACAACTGCAATTTGAATCATCAGATTAAACTACAACTGCAGTTGAATCATCAGATTAAACTACAACTGCAGTTGAACCATTAGATTCAGCTATAACTGCAATTTGAACCATCAGATTCAGCTGCAACTGCAATTGAACCATCAGATTAAACTACAACTGCAATTTGAACCATCAGATTAAACTACAACTGCAATTGAATCATCAGATTAAACTACAACTGCAATTGAACCATTAGATTCAGCTACAACTGCAATTTGAACCATCAGATTCAGCTACAACTGCAATTGAACCATCAGATTAAACTACAACTGCAATTGAACCATCAGATTCAGCTGCAACTGCAATTTGAACCATTAGATTAAGCTACAACTGCAATTTGAACCATCAGATTCAGCTACAACTGCAATTTGAACCATCAGATTAAACTACAACTGCAATTGAACCATCAGATTAAACTACAACTGCAATTGAACCATCAGATTCAGCTACAACTGCAATTGAACCATCAGATTCAGCTACAACTGCAATTTGAACCATCAGATTCAGCTGCAACTGCAATTGAACCATCAGATTAAACTACAACTGCAATTGAACCATTAGATTCAGCTGCAACTGCAATTTGAACCATCAGATTAAACTACAACTGGAATTGAACCATTAGATTCAGCTGCAACTGCAATTTGAACCATTAGATTAAACTACAACTGCAATTGAACCATCAGATTAAACTACAACTGCAATTTGAACCATCAGATTCAGCTACAACTGCAATTTGAACCATTAGATTAAACTACAACTGCAATTTGAACCATCAGATTCAGCTACAACTGCAATTTGAACCATTAGATTAAACTACAACTGCAATTGAACCATCAGATTAAACTACAACTGCAGTTGAATCATCAGATTAAACTACAACTGCAGTTGAACCATTAGATTCAGCTAAAACTGCAATTTGAACCATCAGATTCAGCTGCAACTGCAATTGAACCATCAGATTAAACTACAACTTCAATTGAACCATTAGATTCAGCTGCAACTGCAATTTGAACCATTAGATTAAGCTACAACTGAAATTGAACCATTAGATTAAACTACAACTGCAATTGAACCATCAGATTAAACTACAACTGCAATTGAACTATCAGATTAAACTACAACTGCAATTGAACCATCAGATTCAGCTGCAACTGCAATTTGAACCATCAGATTAAACTACAACTGCAATTTGAATCATCAGATTAAACTACAACTGCAATTTGAACCATCAGATTAAACTACAACTGCAGTTGAATCATCAGATTAAACTACAACTGCAATTGAATTATCAGATTAAACTACAACTGCAATTTGAACCATCAGATTCAGCTACAACTGCAATTTGAACCATCAGATTAAACTACAACTGCAATTGAACCATTAGATTCAGCTGCAACTTCAATTGAACCATCAGATTCAGCTACAACTGCAATTGAACCATCAGATTAAACTACAACTGCAATTGAACCATCAGATTCAGCTGCAACTGCAATTGAACCATCAGATTAAACTACAACTGCAATTGAACCATTAGATTCAGCTGCAACTGCAATTTGAACCATCAGATTAAACTACAACTGGAATTGAACCATTAGATTCAGCTGCAACTGCAATTTGAACCATTAGATTAAACTACAACTGCAATTGAACCATCAGATTAAACTACAACTGCAATTTGAACCATCAGATTCAGCTACAACTGCAATTTGAACCATTAGATTAAACTACAACTGCAATTTGAACCATCAGATTCAGCTACAACTGCAATTTGAACCATTAGATTAAACTACAACTGCAATTGAACCATCAGATTAAACTACAACTGCAGTTGAATCATCAGATTAAACTACAACTGCAATTGAACTATCAGATTAAACTACAACTGCAATTGAACCATCAGATTCAGCTGCAACTGCAATTTGAACCATCAGATTAAACTACAACTGCAATTTGAATCATCAGATTAAACTACAACTGCAATTGAACCATCAGATTAAACTACAACTGCAATTGAACCATCAGATTCAGCTACAACTGCAATTTGAACCATCAGATTAAACTACAACTGCAATTGAACCATCAGATTCAGCTACAACTGCAATTGAACCATCAGATTAAACTACAACTGCAATTGAATTATCAGATTCAGCTACAACTGCAATTTGAACCATCAGATTAAACTACAACTGCAATTGAACCATCAGATTAAACTACAACTGCAGTTGAACCATCAGATTCAGCTACAACTGCAATTTGAACCATCAGATTCAGCTACAACTGCAATTTGAACCATCAGATTCAGCTACAACTGCAATTTGAACCATCAGATTAAACTACAACTGCAATTGAACCATTAGATTCAGCTGCAACTTCAATTGAACCATCAGATTAAACTACAACTGCAATTGAACCATCAGATTCAGCTACAACTGCAATTGAACCATCAGATTAAACTACAACTGCAATTTGAACCATCAGATTCAGCTACAACTGCAATTGAACCATCAGATTAAACTACAACTGCAATTGAACCATCAGATTAAACTACAACTGCAATTGAATTATCAGATTAAACTACAACTGCAATTTGAACCATCAGATTCAGCTACAACTGCAATTGAACCATCAGATTAAACTACAACTGCAATTGAATTATCAGATTAAACTACAACTGCAATTTGAACCATCAGATTCAGCTACAACTGCAATTTGAACCATCAGATTAAACTACAACTGCAATTGAACCATTAGATTCAGCTGCAACTTCAATTGAACCATCAGATTCAGCTACAACTGCAATTGAACCATCAGATTAAACTACAACTGCAATTGAACCATCAGATTCAGCTGCAACTGCAATTGAACCATCAGATTAAACTACAACTGCAATTGAACCATTAGATTCAGCTGCAACTGCAATTTGAACCATCAGATTAAACTACAACTGGAATTGAACCATTAGATTCAGCTGTAACTGCAATTTGAACCATTAGATTAAACTACAACTGCAATTGAACCATCAGATTAAACTACAACTGCAGTTGAACCATCAGATTCAGCTACAACTGCAATTTGAACCATCAGATTAAACTACAACTGCAATTTGAACCATCAGATTAAACTACAACTGCAATTGAACCATCAGATTAAACTACAACTGCAATTGAACCATCAGATTAAACTACAACTGCAATTGAACCATCAGATTCAGCTGCAACTGCAATTTGAACCATTAGATTAAACTACAACTGCAGTTGAACCATCAGATTCAGCTACAACTGCAGTTGAACCATTAGATTCAGCTACAACTGCAATTTGAACCATCAGATTCAGCTACAACTGCAATTTGAACCATCAGATTAAACTACAACTGCAATTGAACCATCAGATTAAACTACAACTGCAATTGAACCATCAGATTCAGCTGCAACTGCAATTGAACCATTAGATTAAACTACAACTGCAGTTGAACCATCAGATTCAGCTACAACTGCAATTTGAACCATCAGATTCAGCTACAACTGCAATTTGAACCATCAGATTCAGCTACAACTGCAATTTGAACCATTAGATTCAGCTGCAACTGCAATTGAACCATCAGATTAAACTACAACTGCAATTTGAACCATCAGATTCAGCTACAACTGCAATTTGAACCATTAGATTAAACTACAACTGCAATTTGAACCATCAGATTCAGCTACAACTGCAATTTGAACCATTAGATTAAACTACAACTGCAATTGAACCATCAGATTAAACTACAACTGCAGTTGAATCATCAGATTAAACTACAACTGCAGTTGAACCATTAGATTCAGCTAAAACTGCAATTTGAACCATCAGATTCAGCTGCAACTGCAATTGAACCATCAGATTAAACTACAACTTCAATTGAACCATTAGATTCAGCTGCAACTGCAATTTGAACCATTAGATTAAGCTACAACTGAAATTGAACCATTAGATTAAACTACAACTGCAATTGAACCATCAGATTAAACTACAACTGCAATTGAACTATCAGATTAAACTACAACTGCAATTGAACCATCAGATTCAGCTGCAACTGCAATTTGAACCATCAGATTAAACTACAACTGCAATTTGAATCATCAGATTAAACTACAACTGCAATTTGAACCATCAGATTAAACTACAACTGCAGTTGAATCATCAGATTAAACTACAACTGCAATTGAATTATCAGATTAAACTACAACTGCAATTTGAACCATCAGATTCAGCTACAACTGCAATTTGAACCATCAGATTAAACTACAACTGCAATTGAACCATTAGATTCAGCTGCAACTTCAATTGAACCATCAGATTCAGCTACAACTGCAATTGAACCATCAGATTAAACTACAACTGCAATTGAACCATCAGATTCAGCTGCAACTGCAATTGAACCATCAGATTAAACTACAACTGCAATTGAACCATTAGATTCAGCTGCAACTGCAATTTGAACCATCAGATTAAACTACAACTGGAATTGAACCATTAGATTCAGCTGCAACTGCAATTTGAACCATTAGATTAAACTACAACTGCAATTGAACCATCAGATTAAACTACAACTGCAATTTGAACCATCAGATTCAGCTACAACTGCAATTTGAACCATTAGATTAAACTACAACTGCAATTTGAACCATCAGATTCAGCTACAACTGCAATTTGAACCATTAGATTAAACTACAACTGCAATTGAACCATCAGATTAAACTACAACTGCAGTTGAATCATCAGATTAAACTACAACTGCAATTGAACTATCAGATTAAACTACAACTGCAATTGAACCATCAGATTCAGCTGCAACTGCAATTTGAACCATCAGATTAAACTACAACTGCAATTTGAATCATCAGATTAAACTACAACTGCAATTGAACCATCAGATTAAACTACAACTGCAATTGAACCATCAGATTCAGCTACAACTGCAATTTGAACCATCAGATTAAACTACAACTGCAATTGAACCATCAGATTAAACTACAACTGCAATTGAATTATCAGATTCAGCTACAACTGCAATTTGAACCATCAGATTAAACTACAACTGCAATTGAACCATCAGATTAAACTACAACTGCAGTTGAACCATCAGATTCAGCTACAACTGCAATTTGAACCATCAGATTCAGCTACAACTGCAATTTGAACCATCAGATTCAGCTACAACTGCAATTTGAACCATCAGATTAAACTACAACTGCAATTGAACCATTAGATTCAGCTGCAACTTCAATTGAACCATCAGATTAAACTACAACTGCAATTGAACCATCAGATTCAGCTACAACTGCAATTGAACCATCAGATTAAACTACAACTGCAATTTGAACCATCAGATTCAGCTACAACTGCAATTGAACCATCAGATTAAACTACAACTGCAATTGAACCATCAGATTAAACTACAACTGCAATTGAATTATCAGATTAAACTACAACTGCAATTTGAACCATCAGATTCAGCTACAACTGCAATTGAACCATCAGATTAAACTACAACTGCAATTGAATTATCAGATTAAACTACAACTGCAATTTGAACCATCAGATTCAGCTACAACTGCAATTTGAACCATCAGATTAAACTACAACTGCAATTGAACCATTAGATTCAGCTGCAACTTCAATTGAACCATCAGATTCAGCTACAACTGCAATTGAACCATCAGATTAAACTACAACTGCAATTGAACCATCAGATTCAGCTGCAACTGCAATTGAACCATCAGATTAAACTACAACTGCAATTGAACCATTAGATTCAGCTGCAACTGCAATTTGAACCATCAGATTAAACTACAACTGGAATTGAACCATTAGATTCAGCTGTAACTGCAATTTGAACCATTAGATTAAACTACAACTGCAATTGAACCATCAGATTAAACTACAACTGCAGTTGAACCATCAGATTCAGCTACAACTGCAATTTGAACCATCAGATTAAACTACAACTGCAATTTGAACCATCAGATTAAACTACAACTGCAATTGAACCATCAGATTAAACTACAACTGCAATTGAACCATCAGATTAAACTACAACTGCAATTGAACCATCAGATTCAGCTGCAACTGCAATTTGAACCATTAGATTAAACTACAACTGCAGTTGAACCATCAGATTCAGCTACAACTGCAGTTGAACCATTAGATTCAGCTACAACTGCAATTTGAACCATCAGATTCAGCTACAACTGCAATTTGAACCATCAGATTAAACTACAACTGCAATTGAACCATCAGATTAAACTACAACTGCAATTGAACCATCAGATTCAGCTGCAACTGCAATTGAACCATTAGATTAAACTACAACTGCAGTTGAACCATCAGATTCAGCTACAACTGCAATTTGAACCATCAGATTCAGCTACAACTGCAATTTGAACCATCAGATTAAACTACAACTGCAATTGAACCATCAGATTCAGCTACAACTGCAATTTGAACCATCAGATTCAGCTACAACTGCAATTTGAACCATCAGATTCAGCTACAACTGCAATTTGAACCATCAGATTAAACTACAACTGCAATTGAACCATTAGATTCAGCTGCAACTTCAATTGAACCATCAGATTAAACTACAACTGCAATTGAACCATCAGATTCAGCTACAACTGCAATTGAACCATCAGATTAAACTACAACTGCAATTGAACCATCAGATTAAACTACAACTGCAGTTGAATCATCAGATTAAACTACAACTGCAATTGAACCATCAGATTCAGCTACAACTGCAATTTGAACCATCAGATTAAACTACAACTGCAATTGAACCATTAGATTCAGCTGCAACTTCAATTGAACCATCAGATTCAGCTACAACTGCAATTGAACCATCAGATTAAACTACAACTGCAATTGAACCATCAGATTCAGCTGCAACTGCAATTGAACCATCAGATTAAACTACAACTGCAATTGAACCATTAGATTCAGCTGCAACTGCAATTTGAACCATCAGATTAAACTACAACTGGAATTGAACCATTAGATTCAGCTGCAACTGCAATTTGAACCATTAGATTAAACTACAACTGCAATTGAACCATCAGATTAAACTACAACTGCAATTTGAACCATCAGATTCAGCTACAACTGCAATTTGAACCATCAGATTAAACTACAACTGCAATTGAACCATTAGATTCAGCTGCAACTTCAATTGAACCATCAGATTAAACTACAACTGCAATTGAACCATCAGATTCAGCTACAACTGCAATTGAACCATCAGATTAAACTACAACTGCAATTGAACCATCAGATTAAACTACAACTGCAATTGAATTATCAGATTAAACTACAACTGCAATTTGAACCATCAGATTCAGCTACAACTGCAATTTGAACCATCAGATTAAACTACAACTGCAATTGAACCATTAGATTCAGCTGCAACTTCAATTGAACCATCAGATTCAGCTACAACTGCAATTGAACCATCAGATTAAACTACAACTGCAATTGAACCATCAGATTCAGCTGCAACTGCAATTGAACCATCAGATTAAACTACAACTGCAATTGAACCATTAGATTCAGCTGCAACTGCAATTTGAACCATCAGATTAAACTACAACTGGAATTGAACCATTAGATTCAGCTGCAACTGCAATTTGAACCATTAGATTAAACTACAACTGCAATTGAACCATCAGATTAAACTACAACTGCAGTTGAATCATCAGATTAAACTACAACTGCAGTTGAACCATTAGATTCAGCTAAAACTGCAATTTGAACCATCAGATTCAGCTGCAACTGCAATTGAACCATCAGATTAAACTACAACTGCAATTTGAACCATCAGATTAAACTACAACTGCAAATTGAACCATCAGATTAAACTACAACTGCAATTTGAATCATCAGATTAAACTACAACTGCAATTTGAATCATCAGATTAAACTACAACTGCAGTTGAATCATCAGATTAAACTACAACTGCAGTTGAACCATTAGATTCAGCTATAACTGCAATTTGAACCATCAGATTCAGCTGCAACTGCAATTGAACCATCAGATTAAACTACAACTGCAATTTGAACCATCAGATTAAACTACAACTGCAGTTGAATCATCAGATTAAACTACAACTGCAGTTGAACCATTAGATTCAGCTACAACTGCAATTTGAACCATCAGATTCAGCTGCAACTGCAATTGAACCATCAGATTAAACTACAACTTCAATTGAACCATTAGATTCAGCTGCAACTGCAATTTGAACCATTAGATTAAGCTACAACTGAAATTGAACCATTAGATTAAACTACAACTGCAATTGAACCATCAGATTAAACTACAACTGCAATTGAACTATCAGATTAAACTACAACTGCAATTGAACCATCAGATTCAGCTGCAACTGCAATTTGAACCATCAGATTCAGCTACAACTGCAATTTGAACCATCAGATTCAGCTGCAACTGCAATTTGAACCATCAGATTAAACTACAACTGCAGTTGAACCATTAGGTTGAGAGAATCTATCTAGGGAATCCCCCACTTTTTTTTTGAAAGGTTTATTTCGTAGCTATTCAAAAAGTTCTTAATACCAAATTCTAAGCCGAATCCAATCTTCAAATCAAATTTTGAGCCGAAACAGATTCCACGAGAACTGCAATTGAATTATCAGATTAAACTACAACTGCAATTGAACCATCAGATTAAACTACAACTGCAATTGAACCATCAGATTCAGCTACAACTGCAATTGAACCATCAGATTAAACTACAACTGCAATTGAATTATCAGATTCAGCTACAACTGCAATTTGAACCATCAGATTAAACTACAACTGCAATTGAACCATCAGATTAAACTACAACTGCAGTTGAACCATCAGATTCAGCTACAACTGCAATTTGAACCATCAGATTCAGCTACAACTGCAATTTGAACCATCAGATTCAGCTACAACTGCAATTTGAACCATCAGATTAAACTACAACTGCAATTGAACCATTAGATTCAGCTGCAACTTCAATTGAACCATCAGATTAAACTACAACTGCAATTGAACCATCAGATTCAGCTACAACTGCAATTGAACCATCAGATTAAACTACAACTGCAATTTGAACCATCAGATTCAGCTACAACTGCAATTTGAACCATCAGATTAAACTACAACTGCAATTGAACCATCAGATTAAACTACAACTGCAATTGAATTATCAGATTAAACTACAACTGCAATTTGAACCATCAGATTCAGCTACAACTGCAATTTGAACCATCAGATTAAACTACAACTGCAATTGAACCATCAGATTCAGCTGCAACTTCAATTGAACCATCAGATTAAACTACAACTGCAATTGAACCATCAGATTAAACTACAACTGCAATTGAACCATCAGATTCAGCTGCAACTGCAATTGAACCATCAGATTAAACTACAACTGCAATTGAACCATTAGATTCAGCTGCAACTGCAATTTGAACCATCAGATTAAACTACAACTGCAATTGAACCATTAGATTCAGCTACAACTGCAATTTGAACCATTAGATTAAACTACAACTGCAATTGAACCATCAGATTAAACTACAACTGCAATTGAATTATCAGATTAAACTACAACTGCAATTTGAACCATCAGATTCAGCTACAACTGCAATTTGAACCATCAGATTAAACTACAACTGCAATTGAACCATTAGATTCAGCTGCAACTTCAATTGAACCATCAGATTCAGCTACAACTGCAATTGAACCATCAGATTAAACTACAACTGCAATTGAACCATCAGATTCAGCTGCAACTGCAATTGAACCATCAGATTAAACTACAACTGCAATTGAACCATTAGATTCAGCTGCAACTGCAATTTGAACCATCAGATTAAACTACAACTGGAATTGAACCATTAGATTCAGCTGTAACTGCAATTTGAACCATTAGATTAAACTACAACTGCAATTGAACCATCAGATTAAACTACAACTGCAGTTGAACCATCAGATTCAGCTACAACTGCAATTTGAACCATCAGATTAAACTACAACTGCAATTTGAACCATCAGATTAAACTACAACTGCAATTGAACCATCAGATTAAACTACAACTGCAATTGAACCATCAGATTAAACTACAACTGCAATTGAACCATCAGATTCAGCTGCAACTGCAATTTGAACCATTAGATTAAACTACAACTGCAGTTGAACCATCAGATTCAGCTACAACTGCAGTTGAACCATTAGATTCAGCTACAACTGCAATTTGAACCATCAGATTCAGCTACAACTGCAATTTGAACCATCAGATTAAACTACAACTGCAATTGAACCATCAGATTAAACTACAACTGCAATTGAACCATCAGATTAAACTACAACTGCAATTGAACCATCAGATTCAGCTGCAACTGCAATTGAACCATTAGATTAAACTACAACTGCAATTTGAACCATCAGATTAAACTACAACTGCAATTGAACCATTAGATTCAGCTGCAACTTCAATTGAACCATCAGATTAAACTACAACTGCAATTGAACCATCAGATTCAGCTACAACTGCAATTGAACCATCAGATTAAACTACAACTGCAATTTGAACCATCAGATTCAGCTACAACTGCAATTGAACCATCAGATTCAGCTGCAACTGCAATTGAACCATTAGATTAAACTACAACTGCAGTTGAACCATCAGATTCAGCTACAACTGCAATTTGAACCATCAGATTCAGCTACAACTGCAATTTGAACCATCAGATTAAACTACAACTGCAATTGAACCATTAGATTCAGCTGCAACTTCAATTGAACCATCAGATTCAGCTGCAACTTCAATTGAACCATCAGATTAAACTACAACTGCAATTGAACCATCAGATTCAGCTACAACTGCAATTGAACCATCAGATTAAACTACAACTGCAATTGAACCATCAGATTAAACTACAACTGCAATTGAACCATCAGATTCAGCTGCAACTGCAATTGAACCATTAGATTAAACTACAACTGCAGTTGAACCATCAGATTCAGCTACAACTGCAATTTGAACCATCAGATTCAGCTACAACTGCAATTTGAACCATCAGATTAAACTACAACTGCAATTGAACCATTAGATTCAGCTGCAACTTCAATTGAACCATTAGATTCAGCTGCAACTGCAATTGAACCATCAGATTCAGCTACAACTGCAATTTGAACCATCAGATTCAGCTACAACTGCAATTTGAACCATCAGATTCAGCTACAACTGCAATTTGAACCATCAGATTAAACTACAACTGCAATTGAACCATTAGATTCAGCTGCAACTTCAATTGAACCATCAGATTAAACTACAACTGCAATTGAACCATCAGATTCAGCTACAACTGCAATTGAACCATCAGATTAAACTACAACTGCAATTGAACCATCAGATTAAACTACAACTGCAATTGAATTATCAGATTAAACTACAACTGCAATTTGAACCATCAGATTCAGCTACAACTGCAATTTGAACCATCAGATTAAACTACAACTGCAATTGAACCATTAGATTCAGCTGCAACTTCAATTGAACCATCAGATTCAGCTACAACTGCAATTGAACCATCAGATTAAACTACAACTGCAATTGAACCATCAGATTCAGCTGCAACTGCAATTGAACCATCAGATTAAACTACAACTGCAATTGAACCATTAGATTCAGCTGCAACTGCAATTTGAACCATCAGATTAAACTACAACTGGAATTGAACCATTAGATTCAGCTGCAACTGCAATTTGAACCATTAGATTAAACTACAACTGCAATTGAACCATCAGATTAAACTACAACTGCAATTTGAACCATCAGATTCAGCTACAACTGCAATTTGAACCATTAGATTAAACTACAACTGCAATTTGAACCATTAGATTAAACTACAACTGCAATTGAACCATCAGATTAAACTACAACTACAGTTGAATCATCAGATTAAACTACAACTGCAGTTGAACCATTAGATTCAGCTACAACTGCAATTTGAACCATCAGATTCAGCTGCAACTGCAATTGAACCATCAGATTAAACTACAACTTCAATTGAACCATTAGATTCAGCTGCAACTGCAATTTGAACCATTAGATTAAGCTACAACTGAAATTGAACCATTAGATTAAACTACAACTGCAATTGAACCATCAGATTAAACTACAACTGCAATTGAACTATCAGATTAAACTACAACTGCAATTGAACCATCAGATTCAGCTGCAACTGCAATTTGAACCATCAGATTAAACTACAACTGCAATTTGAATCATCAGATTAAACTACAACTGCAATTTGAACCATCAGATTAAACTACAACTGCAGTTGAATCATCAGATTAAACTACAACTGCAATTGAATTATCAGATTAAACTACAACTGCAATTTGAACCATCAGATTCAGCTACAACTGCAATTTGAACCATCAGATTAAACTACAACTGCAATTGAACCATTAGATTCAGCTGCAACTTCAATTGAACCATCAGATTCAGCTACAACTGCAATTGAACCATCAGATTAAACTACAACTGCAATTGAACCATCAGATTCAGCTGCAACTGCAATTGAACCATCAGATTAAACTACAACTGCAATTGAACCATTAGATTCAGCTGCAACTGCAATTTGAACCATCAGATTAAACTACAACTGGAATTGAACCATTAGATTCAGCTGCAACTGCAATTTGAACCATTAGATTAAACTACAACTGCAATTGAACCATCAGATTAAACTACAACTGCAATTTGAACCATCAGATTCAGCTACAACTGCAATTTGAACCATTAGATTAAACTACAACTGCAATTTGAACCATCAGATTC
>JAPFFF010000464.1:0-22221 GCA_039105265.1 Tritrichomonas musculus | reverse complement strand
AACTCTGTTCACTTGTGAGAAACGTTTGAATAAGAATAATTGATATTGCGATTTAATCTTTATTGATTTTACTTAATTTCGAAATCGTTTTTAATTATCTTACAAAAGTGTTTGAGATTTGTGTTTTATTTAACTCTGTTCACTTGTGAGAAACGTTTGAATAGGAATAATTGAGATTAAGCTTTAATTTTTACTGATTTTACTTAATTTCGAAATCGTTTATAATTATCTTACAAAAGTGTTTGAGATTTATGTTTTATTTAACTCTGTTCACTTGTGAGAAACGTTTGAATAAGAATAATTGATATTGCGATTTAATCTTTATTGATTTTACTTAATTTCGAAATCGTTTATAATTATCTTACAAAAGTGTTTGAGATTTGTGTTTTATTTAACTCTGTTCACTTGTGAGAAACGTTTGAATAGGAATAATTGAGATTAAGCTTTAATTTTTACTGATTTTACTTAATTTCGAAATCGTTTATAATTATCTTACAAAAGTGTTTGAGATTTGTGTTTTATTTAACTCTGTTCACTTGTGAGAAACGTTTGAATAGGAATAATTGATATTGCGATTTAATTTTTACTGATTTTACTTAATTTCGAAATCGTTTTTAATTATCTTACAAAAGTGTTTGAGATTTGTGTTTTATTTAACTCTGTTCACTTGTGAGAAACGTTTGAATAAGAATAATTGATATTGCGATTTAATCTTTATTGATTTTACTTAATTTCGAAATCGTTTTTAATTATCTTACAAAAGTGTTTGAGATTTGTGTTTTATTTAACTCTGTTCACTTGTGAGAAACGTTTGAATAAGAATAATTGATATTGCGATTTAATCTTTATTGATTTTACTTAATTTCGAAATCGTTTTTAATTATCTTACAAAAGTGTTTGAGATTTGTGTTTTATTTAACTCTGTTCATTTGTGAGAAATGTTAGAATAAGAATAATTGAGATTAAGCTTTAATTTTTACTGATTTTACTTAATTTCGAAATCGTTTTTAATTATCTTACAAAAGTGTTTGAGATTTGTGTTTTATTTAACTCTGTTCATTTGTGAGAAACGTTTGAATAAGAATAACTGAGATTAAGCTTTAATTTTTACTGATTTTACTTAATTTCGAAATCGTTTATAATTATCTTACAAAAGTGTTTGAGATTTGTGTTTTATTTAACTCTGTTCACTTGTGAGAAACGTTTGAATAAGAATAATTGATATTGCGATTTAATCTTTATTGATTTTACTTAATTTCGAAATCGTTTTTAATTATCTTACAAAAGTGTTTGAGATTTGTGTTTTATTTAACTCTGTTCATTTGTGAGAAATGTTAGAATAAGAATAACTGAGATTAAGCTTTAATTTTTACTGATTTTACTTAATTTCGAAATCGTTTTTAATTATCTTACAAAAGTGTTTGAGATTTGTGTTTTATTTAACTCTGTTCATTTGTGAGAAACGTTTGAATAAGAATAACTGAGATTAAGCTTTAATTTTTACTGATTTTACTTAATTTCGAAATCGTTTATAATTATCTTACAAAAGTGTTTGAGATTTGTGTTTTATTTAACTCTGTTCACTTGTGAGAAACGTTTGAATAAGAATAATTGATATTGCGATTTAATCTTTATTGATTTTACTTAATTTCGAAATCGTTTTTAATTATCTTACAAAAGTGTTTGAGATTTGTGTTTTATTTAACTCTGTTCATTTGTGAGAAATGTTAGAATAAGAATAACTGAGATTAAGCTTTAATTTTTACTGATTTTACTTAATTTCGAAATCGTTTTTAATTATCTTACAAAAGTGTTTGAGATTTGTGTTTTATTTAACTCTGTTCATTTGTGAGAAACGTTTGAATAAGAATAACTGAGATTAAGCTTTAATTTTTACTGATTTTACTTAATTTCGAAATCGTTTATAATTATCTTACAAAAGTGTTTGAGATTTGTGTTTTATTTAACTCTGTTCACTTGTGAGAAACGTTTGAATAAGAATAATTGATATTGCGATTTAATCTTTATTGATTTTACTTAATTTCGAAATCGTTTTTAATTATCTTACAAAAGTGTTTGAGATTTGTGTTTTATTTAACTCTGTTCATTTGTGAGAAATGTTAGAATAAGAATAACTGAGATTAAGCTTTAATTTTTACTGATTTTACTTAATTTCGAAATCGTTTTTAATTATCTTACAAAAGTGTTTGAGATTTGTGTTTTATTTAACTCTGTTCATTTGTGAGAAACGTTTGAATAAGAATAACTGAGATTAAGCTTTAATTTTTACTGATTTTACTTAATTTCGAAATCGTTTATAATTATCTTACAAAAGTGTTTGAGATTTGTGTTTTATTTAACTCTGTTCATTTGTGAGAAACGTTTGAATAAGAATAACTGAGATTAAGCTTTAATTTTTATTGATTTTACTTAATTTCGAAATCGTTTTTAATTATCTTACAAAAGTGTTTGAGATTTGTGTTTTATTTAACTCTGTTCACTTGTGAGAAACGTTTGAATAAGAATAATTGATATTGCGATTTAATCTTTATTGATTTTACTTAATTTCGAAATCGTTTTTAATTATCTTACAAAAGTGTTTGAGATTTGTGTTTTATTTAACTCTGTTCACTTGTGAGAAACGTTTGAATAAGAATAACTGAGATTAAGCTTTAATTTTTACTGATTTTACTTAATTTCGAAATCGTTTTTAATTATCTTACAAAAGTGTTTGAGATTTGTGTTTTATTTAACTCTGTTCATTTGTGAGAAACGTTTGAATAAGAATAACTGAGATTAAGCTTTAATTTTTATTGATTTTACTTAATTTCGAAATCGTTTATAATTATCTTACAAAAGTGTTTGAGATTTGTGTTTTATTTAACTCTGTTCATTTGTGAGAAACGTTTGAATAAGAATAACTGAGATTAAGCTTTAATTTTTATTGATTTTACTTAATTTCGAAATCGTTTATAATTATCTTACAAAAGTGTTTGAGATTTGTGTTTTATTTAACTCTGTTCATTTGTGAGAAACGTTTGAATAAGAATAACTGAGATTAAGCTTTAATTTTTACTGATTTTACTTAATTTCGAAATCGTTTTTAATTATCTTACAAAAGTGTTTGAGATTTGTGTTTTATTTAACTCTGTTCATTTGTGAGAAACGTTTGAATAAGAATAACTGAGATTAAGCTTTAATTTTTATTGATTTTACTTAATTTCGAAATCGTTTTTAATTATCTTACAAAAGTGTTTGAGATTTGTGTTTTATTTAACTCTGTTCACTTGTGAGAAACGTTTGAATAAGAATAACTGAGATTAAGCTTTAATTTTTATTGATTTTACTTAATTTCGAAATCGTTTTTAATTATCTTACAAAAGTGTTTGAGATTTGTGTTTTATTTAACTCTGTTCATTTGTGAGAAACGTTTGAATAAGAATAACTGAGATTAAGCTTTAATTTTTATTGATTTTACTTAATTTCGAAATCGTTTTTAATTATCTTACAAAAGTGTTTGAGATTTGTGTTTTATTTAACTCTGTTCATTTGTGAGAAACGTTTGAATAAGAATAACTGAGATTAAGCTTTAATTTTTATTGATTTTACTTAATTTCGAAATCGTTTATAATTATCTTACAAAAGTGTTTGAGATTTGTGTTTTATTTAACTCTGTTCATTTGTGAGAAACGTTTGAATAAGAATAACTGAGATTAAGCTTTAATTTTTACTGATTTTACTTAATTTCGAAATCGTTTATAATTATCTTACAAAAGTGTTTGAGATTTGTGTTTTATTTAACTCTGTTCACTTGTGAGAAACGTTTGAATAAGAATAATTGATATTGCGATTTAATCTTTATTGATTTTACTTAATTTCGAAATCGTTTTTAATTATCTTACAAAAGTGTTTGAGATTTGTGTTTTATTTAACTCTGTTCACTTGTGAGAAACGTTTGAATAAGAATAACTGAGATTAAGCTTTAATTTTTACTGATTTTACTTAATTTCGAAATCGTTTTTAATTATCTTACAAAAGTGTTTGAGATTTGTGTTTTATTTAACTCTGTTCATTTGTGAGAAACGTTTGAATAAGAATAACTGAGATTAAGCTTTAATTTTTATTGATTTTACTTAATTTCGAAATCGTTTTTAATTATCTTACAAAAGTGTTTGAGATTTGTGTTTTATTTAACTCTGTTCATTTGTGAGAAACGTTTGAATAAGAATAACTGAGATTAAGCTTTAATTTTTATTGATTTTACTTAATTTCGAAATCGTTTATAATTATCTTACAAAAGTGTTTGAGATTTGTGTTTTATTTAACTCTGTTCATTTGTGAGAAACGTTTGAATAAGAATAATTGATATTGCGCTTTAATCTTTACTAATTTTACTTAATTTCGAAATCGTTTTTAATTATCTTACAAAAGTGTTTGAGATTTGTGTTTTATTTAACTCTGTTCATTTGTGAGAAACGTTTGAATAAGAATAACTGAGATTAAGCTTTAATTTTTATTGATTTTACTTAATTTCGAAATCGTTTTCAATTATCTTACAAAAGTGTTTGAGATTTGTGTTTTATTTAACTCTGTTCACTTGTGAGAAACGTTTGAATAAGAATAACTGAGATTAAGCTTTAATTTTTATTGATTTTACTTAATTTCGAAATCGTTTTCAATTATCTTACAAAAGTGTTTGAGATTTGTGTTTTATTTAACTCTGTTCATTTGTGAGAAACGTTTGAATAAGAATAACTGAGATTAAGCTTTAATTTTTACTGATTTTACTTAATTTCGAAATCGTTTTTAATTATCTTACAAAAGTGTTTGAGATTTGTGTTTTATTTAACTCTGTTCATTTGTGAGAAACGTTTGAATAAGAATAACTGAGATTAAGCTTTAATTTTTATTGATTTTACTTAATTTCGAAATCGTTTATAATTATCTTACAAAAGTGTTTGAGATTTGTGTTTTATTTAACTCTGTTCATTTGTGAGAAACGTTTGAATAAGAATAACTGAGATTAAGCTTTAATTTTTACTGATTTTACTTAATTTCGAAATCGTTTTTAATTATCTTACAAAAGTGTTTGAGATTTGTGTTTTATTTAACTCTGTTCATTTGTGAGAAACGTTTGAATAAGAATAACTGAGATTAAGCTTTAATTTTTACTGATTTTACTTAATTTCGAAATCGTTTTTAATTATCTTACAAAAGTGTTTGAGATTTGTGTTTTATTTAACTCTGTTCACTTGTGAGAAACGTTTGAATAGGAATAATTGAGATTAAGCTTTAATTTTTACTGATTTTACTTAATTTCGAAATCGTTTATAATTATCTTACAAAAGTGTTTGAGATTTATGTTTTATTTAACTCTGTTCACTTGTGAGAAACGTTTGAATAAGAATAATTGATATTGCGATTTAATCTTTATTGATTTTACTTAATTTCGAAATCGTTTTTAATTATCTTACAAAAGTGTTTGAGATTTGTGTTTTATTTAACTCTGTTCACTTGTGAGAAACGTTTGAATAGGAATAATTGAGATTAAGCTTTAATTTTTACTGATTTTACTTAATTTCGAAATCGTTTATAATTATCTTACAAAAGTGTTTGAGATTTGTGTTTTATTTAACTCTGTTCATTTGTGAGAAATGTTAGAATAAGAATAACTGAGATTAAGCTTTAATTTTTACTAATTTTACTTAATTTCGAAATCGTTTTTAATTATCTTACAAAAGTGTTTGAGATTTGTGTTTTATTTAACTCTGTTCACTTGTGAGAAACGTTTGAATAGGAATAATTGAGATTAAGCTTTAATTTTTACTGATTTTACTTAATTTCGAAATCGTTTATAATTATCTTACAAAAGTGTTTGAGATTTATGTTTTATTTAACTCTGTTCACTTGTGAGAAACGTTTGAATAAGAATAATTGATATTGCGATTTAATCTTTATTGATTTTACTTAATTTCGAAATCGTTTATAATTATCTTACAAAAGTGTTTGAGATTTGTGTTTTATTTAACTCTGTTCATTTGTGAGAAACGTTTGAATAAGAATAACTGAGATTAAGCTTTAATTTTTACTGATTTTACTTAATTTCGAAATCGTTTTTAATTATCTTACAAAAGTGTTTGAGATTTGTGTTTTATTTAACTCTGTTCATTTGTGAGAAACGTTTGAATAAGAATAACTGAGATTAAGCTTTAATTTTTACTGATTTTACTTAATTTCGAAATCGTTTTTAATTATCTTACAAAAGTGTTTGAGATTTGTGTTTTATTTAACTCTGTTCACTTGTGAGAAACGTTTGAATAGGAATAATTGAGATTAAGCTTTAATTTTTACTGATTTTACTTAATTTCGAAATCGTTTATAATTATCTTACAAAAGTGTTTGAGATTTATGTTTTATTTAACTCTGTTCACTTGTGAGAAACGTTTGAATAAGAATAATTGATATTGCGATTTAATCTTTATTGATTTTACTTAATTTCGAAATCGTTTTTAATTATCTTACAAAAGTGTTTGAGATTTGTGTTTTATTTAACTCTGTTCACTTGTGAGAAACGTTTGAATAGGAATAATTGAGATTAAGCTTTAATTTTTACTGATTTTACTTAATTTCGAAATCGTTTATAATTATCTTACAAAAGTGTTTGAGATTTGTGTTTTATTTAACTCTGTTCATTTGTGAGAAATGTTAGAATAAGAATAACTGAGATTAAGCTTTAATTTTTACTAATTTTACTTAATTTCGAAATCGTTTTTAATTATCTTACAAAAGTGTTTGAGATTTGTGTTTTATTTAACTCTGTTCACTTGTGAGAAACGTTTGAATAGGAATAATTGAGATTAAGCTTTAATTTTTACTGATTTTACTTAATTTCGAAATCGTTTATAATTATCTTACAAAAGTGTTTGAGATTTATGTTTTATTTAACTCTGTTCACTTGTGAGAAACGTTTGAATAAGAATAATTGATATTGCGATTTAATCTTTATTGATTTTACTTAATTTCGAAATCGTTTATAATTATCTTACAAAAGTGTTTGAGATTTGTGTTTTATTTAACTCTGTTCACTTGTGAGAAACGTTTGAATAGGAATAATTGAGATTAAGCTTTAATTTTTACTGATTTTACTTAATTTCGAAATCGTTTATAATTATCTTACAAAAGTGTTTGAGATTTGTGTTTTATTTAACTCTGTTCACTTGTGAGAAACGTTTGAATAGGAATAATTGATATTGCGATTTAATTTTTACTGATTTTACTTAATTTCGAAATCGTTTTTAATTATCTTACAAAAGTGTTTGAGATTTGTGTTTTATTTAACTCTGTTCACTTGTGAGAAACGTTTGAATAAGAATAATTGATATTGCGATTTAATCTTTATTGATTTTACTTAATTTCGAAATCGTTTTTAATTATCTTACAAAAGTGTTTGAGATTTGTGTTTTATTTAACTCTGTTCATTTGTGAGAAATGTTAGATTAAGAATAATTGAGATTAAGCTTTAATTTTTACTGATTTTACTTAATTTCGAAATCGTTTTTAATTATCTTACAAAAGTGTTTGAGATTTGTGTTTTATTTAACTCTGTTCACTTGTGAGAAACGTTTGAATAGGAATAATTGAGATTAAGCTTTAATTTTTACTGATTTTACTTAATTTCGAAATCGTTTTTAATTATCTTACAAAAGTGTTTGAGATTTGTGTTTTATTTAACTCTGTTCACTTG
Organism: Tritrichomonas musculus; assembly: GCA_039105265.1. Lineage (NCBI taxonomy): Eukaryota > Parabasalia > Tritrichomonadida > Tritrichomonadidae > Tritrichomonas > Tritrichomonas musculus. Next base: position 14,477 of record JAPFFF010000464.1, on the reverse strand, counting down.
TGAGAAACGTTTGAATAGGAATAATTGAGATTAAGCTTTAATTTTTACTGATTTTACTTAATTTCGAAATCGTTTATAATTATCTTACAAAAGTGTTTGAGATTTGTGTTTTATTTAACTCTGTTCATTTGTGAGAAACGTTTGAATAAGAATAACTGAGATTAAGCTTTAATTTTTACTGATTTTACTTAATTTCGAAATCGTTTATAATTATCTTACAAAAGTGTTTGAGATTTGTGTTTTATTTAACTCTGTTCATTTGTGAGAAACGTTTGAATAAGAATAACTGAGATTAAGCTTTAATTTTTACTGATTTTACTTAATTTCGAAATCGTTTATAATTATCTTACAAAAGTGTTTGAGATTTGTGTTTTATTTAACTCTGTTCACTTGTGAGAAACGTTTGAATAAGAATAATTGATATTGCGATTTAATTTTTACTGATTTTACTTAATTTCGAAATCGTTTTTAATTATCTTACAAAAGTGTTTGAGATTTGTGTTTTATTTAACTCTGTTCACTTGTGTGAAATGTTAGATTAAGAATAACTGAGATTAAGCTTTAATTTTTACTGATTTTACTTAATTTCGAAATCGTTTTTAATTATCTTACAAAAGTGTTTGAGATTTGTGTTTTATTTAACTCTGTTCACTTGTGAGAAACGTTTGAATAGGAATAATTGAGATTAAGCTTTAATTTTTACTGATTTTACTTAATTTCGAAATCGTTTATAATTATCTTACAAAAGTGTTTGAGATTTGTGTTTTATTTAACTCTGTTCACTTGTGAGAAACGTTTGAATAGGAATAATTGAGATTAAGCTTTAATTTTTACTGATTTTACTTAATTTCGAAATCGTTTATAATTATCTTACAAAAGTGTTTGAGATTTGTGTTTTATTTAACTCTGTTCACTTGTGAGAAACGTTTGAATAGGAATAATTGAGATTAAGCTTTAATTTTTACTGATTTTACTTAATTTCGAAATCGTTTATAATTATCTTACAAAAGTGTTTGAGATTTATGTTTTATTTAACTCTGTTCACTTGTGAGAAACGTTTGAATAGGAATAATTGAGATTAAGCTTTAATTTTTACTGATTTTACTTAATTTCGAAATCGTTTATAATTATCTTACAAAAGTGTTTGAGATTTGTGTTTTATTTAACTCTGTTCACTTGTGAGAAACGTTTGAATAAGAATAATTGATATTGCGATTTAATCTTTATTGATTTTACTTAATTTCGAAATCGTTTTTAATTATCTTACAAAAGTGTTTGAGATTTGTGTTTTATTTAACTCTGTTCACTTGTGAGAAACGTTTGAATAAGAATAACTGAGATTAAGCTTTAATTTTTACTGATTTTACTTAATTTCGAAATCGTTTTTAATTATCTTACAAAAGTGTTTGAGATTTGTGTTTTATTTAACTCTGTTCACTTGTGAGAAACGTTTGAATAGGAATAACTGAGATTAAGCTTTAATTTTTACTGATTTTACTTAATTTCGAAATCGTTTTTAATTATCTTACAAAAGTGTTTGAGATTTGTGTTTTATTTAACTCTGTTCACTTGTGAGAAACGTTTGAATAAGAATAATTGATATTGCGATTTAATCTTTATTGATTTTACTTAATTTCGAAATCGTTTTTAATTATCTTACAAAAGTGTTTGAGATTTGTGTTTTATTTAACTCTGTTCACTTGTGAGAAACGTTTGAATAAGAATAACTGAGATTAAGCTTTAATTTTTACTGATTTTACTTAATTTCGAAATCGTTTTTAATTATCTTACAAAAGTGTTTGAGATTTGTGTTTTATTTAACTCTGTTCATTTGTGAGAAACGTTTGAATAGGAATAATTGAGATTAAGCTTTAATTTTTACTGATTTTACTTAATTTCGAAATCGTTTTTAATTATCTTACAAAAGTGTTTGAGATTTGTGTTTTATTTAACTCTGTTCATTTGTGAGAAATGTTAGAATAAGAATAACTGAGATTAAGCTTTAATTTTTACTGATTTTACTTAATTTCGAAATCGTTTTTAATTATCTTACAAAAGTGTTTGAGATTTGTGTTTTATTTAACTCTGTTCATTTGTGAGAAACGTTTGAATAAGAATAACTGAGATTAAGCTTTAATTTTTACTGATTTTACTTAATTTCGAAATCGTTTATAATTATCTTACAAAAGTGTTTGAGATTTGTGTTTTATTTAACTCTGTTCATTTGTGAGAAACGTTTGAATAAGAATAACTGAGATTAAGCTTTAATTTTTACTGATTTTACTTAATTTCGAAATCGTTTTTAATTATCTTACAAAAGTGTTTGAGATTTGTGTTTTATTTAACTCTGTTCACTTGTGAGAAACGTTTGAATAAGAATAATTGATATTGCGATTTAATCTTTATTGATTTTACTTAATTTCGAAATCGTTTTTAATTATCTTACAAAAGTGTTTGAGATTTGTGTTTTATTTAACTCTGTTCACTTGTGAGAAACGTTTGAATAAGAATAACTGAGATTAAGCTTTAATTTTTATTGATTTTACTTAATTTCGAAATCGTTTTTAATTATCTTACAAAAGTGTTTGAGATTTGTGTTTTATTTAACTCTGTTCATTTGTGAGAAACGTTTGAATAAGAATAACTGAGATTAAGCTTTAATTTTTATTGATTTTACTTAATTTCGAAATCGTTTATAATTATCTTACAAAAGTGTTTGAGATTTGTGTTTTATTTAACTCTGTTCATTTGTGAGAAACGTTTGAATAAGAATAACTGAGATTAAGCTTTAATTTTTATTGATTTTACTTAATTTCGAAATCGTTTATAATTATCTTACAAAAGTGTTTGAGATTTGTGTTTTATTTAACTCTGTTCATTTGTGAGAAACGTTTGAATAAGAATAACTGAGATTAAGCTTTAATTTTTACTGATTTTACTTAATTTCGAAATCGTTTTTAATTATCTTACAAAAGTGTTTGAGATTTGTGTTTTATTTAACTCTGTTCATTTGTGAGAAACGTTTGAATAAGAATAACTGAGATTAAGCTTTAATTTTTATTGATTTTACTTAATTTCGAAATCGTTTTTAATTATCTTACAAAAGTGTTTGAGATTTGTGTTTTATTTAACTCTGTTCACTTGTGAGAAACGTTTGAATAAGAATAACTGAGATTAAGCTTTAATTTTTATTGATTTTACTTAATTTCGAAATCGTTTTTAATTATCTTACAAAAGTGTTTGAGATTTGTGTTTTATTTAACTCTGTTCATTTGTGAGAAACGTTTGAATAAGAATAACTGAGATTAAGCTTTAATTTTTATTGATTTTACTTAATTTCGAAATCGTTTTTAATTATCTTACAAAAGTGTTTGAGATTTGTGTTTTATTTAACTCTGTTCATTTGTGAGAAACGTTTGAATAAGAATAACTGAGATTAAGCTTTAATTTTTATTGATTTTACTTAATTTCGAAATCGTTTATAATTATCTTACAAAAGTGTTTGAGATTTGTGTTTTATTTAACTCTGTTCATTTGTGAGAAACGTTTGAATAAGAATAACTGAGATTAAGCTTTAATTTTTACTGATTTTACTTAATTTCGAAATCGTTTATAATTATCTTACAAAAGTGTTTGAGATTTGTGTTTTATTTAACTCTGTTCACTTGTGAGAAACGTTTGAATAAGAATAATTGATATTGCGATTTAATCTTTATTGATTTTACTTAATTTCGAAATCGTTTATAATTATCTTACAAAAGTGTTTGAGATTTGTGTTTTATTTAACTCTGTTCACTTGTGAGAAACGTTTGAATAAGAATAACTGAGATTAAGCTTTAATTTTTACTGATTTTACTTAATTTCGAAATCGTTTTTAATTATCTTACAAAAGTGTTTGAGATTTGTGTTTTATTTAACTCTGTTCATTTGTGAGAAACGTTTGAATAAGAATAACTGAGATTAAGCTTTAATTTTTATTGATTTTACTTAATTTCGAAATCGTTTATAATTATCTTACAAAAGTGTTTGAGATTTGTGTTTTATTTAACTCTGTTCACTTGTGAGAAACGTTTGAATAAGAATAATTGATATTGCGATTTAATCTTTATTGATTTTACTTAATTTCGAAATCGTTTTTAATTATCTTACAAAAGTGTTTGAGATTTGTGTTTTATTTAACTCTGTTCACTTGTGAGAAACGTTTGAATAAGAATAACTGAGATTAAGCTTTAATTTTTACTGATTTTACTTAATTTCGAAATCGTTTTTAATTATCTTACAAAAGTGTTTGAGATTTGTGTTTTATTTAACTCTGTTCATTTGTGAGAAACGTTTGAATAAGAATAACTGAGATTAAGCTTTAATTTTTATTGATTTTACTTAATTTCGAAATCGTTTTCAATTATCTTACAAAAGTGTTTGAGATTTGTGTTTTATTTAACTCTGTTCATTTGTGAGAAACGTTTGAATAAGAATAACTGAGATTAAGCTTTAATTTTTATTGATTTTACTTAATTTCGAAATCGTTTATAATTATCTTACAAAAGTGTTTGAGATTTGTGTTTTATTTAACTCTGTTCATTTGTGAGAAACGTTTGAATAAGAATAATTGATATTGCGCTTTAATCTTTACTAATTTTACTTAATTTCGAAATCGTTTTTAATTATCTTACAAAAGTGTTTGAGATTTGTGTTTTATTTAACTCTGTTCATTTGTGAGAAACGTTTGAATAAGAATAACTGAGATTAAGCTTTAATTTTTATTGATTTTACTTAATTTCGAAATCGTTTTCAATTATCTTACAAAAGTGTTTGAGATTTGTGTTTTATTTAACTCTGTTCACTTGTGAGAAACGTTTGAATAAGAATAACTGAGATTAAGCTTTAATTTTTATTGATTTTACTTAATTTCGAAATCGTTTTCAATTATCTTACAAAAGTGTTTGAGATTTGTGTTTTATTTAACTCTGTTCATTTGTGAGAAACGTTTGAATAAGAATAACTGAGATTAAGCTTTAATTTTTACTGATTTTACTTAATTTCGAAATCGTTTTTAATTATCTTACAAAAGTGTTTGAGATTTGTGTTTTATTTAACTCTGTTCATTTGTGAGAAACGTTTGAATAAGAATAACTGAGATTAAGCTTTAATTTTTATTGATTTTACTTAATTTCGAAATCGTTTATAATTATCTTACAAAAGTGTTTGAGATTTGTGTTTTATTTAACTCTGTTCATTTGTGAGAAACGTTTGAATAAGAATAACTGAGATTAAGCTTTAATTTTTACTGATTTTACTTAATTTCGAAATCGTTTTTAATTATCTTACAAAAGTGTTTGAGATTTGTGTTTTATTTAACTCTGTTCATTTGTGAGAAACGTTTGAATAAGAATAACTGAGATTAAGCTTTAATTTTTATTGATTTTACTTAATTTCGAAATCGTTTTCAATTATCTTACAAAAGTGTTTGAGATTTGTGTTTTATTTAACTCTGTTCACTTGTGAGAAACGTTTGAATAAGAATAACTGAGATTAAGCTTTAATTTTTATTGATTTTACTTAATTTCGAAATCGTTTTCAATTATCTTACAAAAGTGTTTGAGATTTGTGTTTTATTTAACTCTGTTCATTTGTGAGAAACGTTTGAATAAGAATAACTGAGATTAAGCTTTAATTTTTACTGATTTTACTTAATTTCGAAATCGTTTTTAATTATCTTACAAAAGTGTTTGAGATTTGTGTTTTATTTAACTCTGTTCATTTGTGAGAAACGTTTGAATAAGAATAACTGAGATTAAGCTTTAATTTTTATTGATTTTACTTAATTTCGAAATCGTTTATAATTATCTTACAAAAGTGTTTGAGATTTGTGTTTTATTTAACTCTGTTCATTTGTGAGAAACGTTTGAATAAGAATAACTGAGATTAAGCTTTAATTTTTACTGATTTTACTTAATTTCGAAATCGTTTTTAATTATCTTACAAAAGTGTTTGAGATTTGTGTTTTATTTAACTCTGTTCATTTGTGAGAAACGTTTGAATAAGAATAACTGAGATTAAGCTTTAATTTTTACTGATTTTACTTAATTTCGAAATCGTTTTTAATTATCTTACAAAAGTGTTTGAGATTTGTGTTTTATTTAACTCTGTTCACTTGTGAGAAACGTTTGAATAAGAATAACTGAGATTAAGCTTTAATTTTTACTGATTTTACTTAATTTCGAAATCGTTTTTAATTATCTTACAAAAGTGTTTGAGATTTGTGTTTTATTTAACTCTGTTCATTTGTGAGAAACGTTTGAATAAGAATAACTGAGATTAAGCTTTAATTTTTATTGATTTTACTTAATTTCGAAATCGTTTATAATTATCTTACAAAAGTGTTTGAGATTTGTGTTTTATTTAACTCTGTTCATTTGTGAGAAACGTTTGAATAAGAATAACTGAGATTAAGCTTTAATTTTTACTGATTTTACTTAATTTCGAAATCGTTTTTAATTATCTTACAAAAGTGTTTGAGATTTGTGTTTTATTTAACTCTGTTCATTTGTGAGAAACGTTTGAATAAGAATAACTGAGATTAAGCTTTAATTTTTATTGATTTTACTTAATTTCGAAATCGTTTTTAATTATCTTACAAAAGTGTTTGAGATTTGTGTTTTATTTAACTCTGTTCACTTGTGAGAAACGTTTGAATAAGAATAACTGAGATTAAGCTTTAATTTTTATTGATTTTACTTAATTTCGAAATCGTTTTTAATTATCTTACAAAAGTGTTTGAGATTTGTGTTTTATTTAACTCTGTTCATTTGTGAGAAACGTTTGAATAAGAATAACTGAGATTAAGCTTTAATTTTTATTGATTTTACTTAATTTCGAAATCGTTTTTAATTATCTTACAAAAGTGTTTGAGATTTGTGTTTTATTTAACTCTGTTCATTTGTGAGAAACGTTTGAATAAGAATAACTGAGATTAAGCTTTAATTTTTATTGATTTTACTTAATTTCGAAATCGTTTATAATTATCTTACAAAAGTGTTTGAGATTTGTGTTTTATTTAACTCTGTTCATTTGTGAGAAACGTTTGAATAAGAATAACTGAGATTAAGCTTTAATTTTTACTGATTTTACTTAATTTCGAAATCGTTTATAATTATCTTACAAAAGTGTTTGAGATTTGTGTTTTATTTAACTCTGTTCACTTGTGAGAAACGTTTGAATAAGAATAATTGATATTGCGATTTAATCTTTATTGATTTTACTTAATTTCGAAATCGTTTATAATTATCTTACAAAAGTGTTTGAGATTTGTGTTTTATTTAACTCTGTTCACTTGTGAGAAACGTTTGAATAAGAATAACTGAGATTAAGCTTTAATTTTTACTGATTTTACTTAATTTCGAAATCGTTTTTAATTATCTTACAAAAGTGTTTGAGATTTGTGTTTTATTTAACTCTGTTCATTTGTGAGAAACGTTTGAATAAGAATAACTGAGATTAAGCTTTAATTTTTATTGATTTTACTTAATTTCGAAATCGTTTATAATTATCTTACAAAAGTGTTTGAGATTTGTGTTTTATTTAACTCTGTTCACTTGTGAGAAACGTTTGAATAAGAATAATTGATATTGCGATTTAATCTTTATTGATTTTACTTAATTTCGAAATCGTTTTTAATTATCTTACAAAAGTGTTTGAGATTTGTGTTTTATTTAACTCTGTTCACTTGTGAGAAACGTTTGAATAAGAATAACTGAGATTAAGCTTTAATTTTTACTGATTTTACTTAATTTCGAAATCGTTTATAATTATCTTACAAAAGTGTTTGAGATTTGTGTTTTATTTAACTCTGTTCATTTGTGAGAAACGTTTGAATAAGAATAACTGAGATTAAGCTTTAATTTTTATTGATTTTACTTAATTTCGAAATCGTTTTTAATTATCTTACAAAAGTGTTTGAGATTTGTGTTTTATTTAACTCTGTTCACTTGTGAGAAACGTTTGAATAAGAATAATTGATATTGCGATTTAATCTTTATTGATTTTACTTAATTTCGAAATCGTTTTTAATTATCTTACAAAAGTGTTTGAGATTTGTGTTTTATTTAACTCTGTTCACTTGTGAGAAACGTTTGAATAAGAATAACTGAGATTAAGCTTTAATTTTTACTGATTTTACTTAATTTCGAAATCGTTTTTAATTATCTTACAAAAGTGTTTGAGATTTGTGTTTTATTTAACTCTGTTCATTTGTGAGAAACGTTTGAATAAGAATAACTGAGATTAAGCTTTAATTTTTATTGATTTTACTTAATTTCGAAATCGTTTATAATTATCTTACAAAAGTGTTTGAGATTTGTGTTTTATTTAACTCTGTTCATTTGTGAGAAACGTTTGAATAAGAATAACTGAGATTAAGCTTTAATTTTTATTGATTTTACTTAATTTCGAAATCGTTTATAATTATCTTACAAAAGTGTTTGAGATTTGTGTTTTATTTAACTCTGTTCACTTGTGAGAAACGTTTGAATAAGAATAACTGAGATTAAGCTTTAATTTTTACTGATTTTACTTAATTTCGAAATCGTTTTTAATTATCTTACAAAAGTGTTTGAGATTTGTGTTTTATTTAACTCTGTTCATTTGTGAGAAACGTTTGAATAAGAATAACTGAGATTAAGCTTTAATTTTTATTGATTTTACTTAATTTCGAAATCGTTTTTAATTATCTTACAAAAGTGTTTGAGATTTGTGTTTTATTTAACTCTGTTCATTTGTGAGAAACGTTTGAATAAGAATAACTGAGATTAAGCTTTAATTTTTACTGATTTTACTTAATTTCGAAATCGTTTTTAATTATCTTACAAAAGTGTTTGAGATTTGTGTTTTATTTAACTCTGTTCATTTGTGAGAAACGTTTGAATAAGAATAACTGAGATTAAGCTTTAATTTTTATTGATTTTACTTAATTTCGAAATCGTTTTTAATTATCTTACAAAAGTGTTTGAGATTTGTGTTTTATTTAACTCTGTTCACTTGTGAGAAACGTTTGAATAAGAATAACTGAGATTAAGCTTTAATTTTTATTGATTTTACTTAATTTCGAAATCGTTTTTAATTATCTTACAAAAGTGTTTGAGATTTGTGTTTTATTTAACTCTGTTCATTTGTGAGAAACGTTTGAATAAGAATAACTGAGATTAAGCTTTAATTTTTATTGATTTTACTTAATTTCGAAATCGTTTTTAATTATCTTACAAAAGTGTTTGAGATTTGTGTTTTATTTAACTCTGTTCATTTGTGAGAAACGTTTGAATAAGAATAACTGAGATTAAGCTTTAATTTTTATTGATTTTACTTAATTTCGAAATCGTTTATAATTATCTTACAAAAGTGTTTGAGATTTGTGTTTTATTTAACTCTGTTCATTTGTGAGAAACGTTTGAATAAGAATAACTGAGATTAAGCTTTAATTTTTACTGATTTTACTTAATTTCGAAATCGTTTATAATTATCTTACAAAAGTGTTTGAGATTTGTGTTTTATTTAACTCTGTTCACTTGTGAGAAACGTTTGAATAAGAATAATTGATATTGCGATTTAATCTTTATTGATTTTACTTAATTTCGAAATCGTTTTTAATTATCTTACAAAAGTGTTTGAGATTTGTGTTTTATTTAACTCTGTTCACTTGTGAGAAACGTTTGAATAAGAATAACTGAGATTAAGCTTTAATTTTTACTGATTTTACTTAATTTCGAAATCGTTTTTAATTATCTTACAAAAGTGTTTGAGATTTGTGTTTTATTTAACTCTGTTCATTTGTGAGAAACGTTTGAATAAGAATAACTGAGATTAAGCTTTAATTTTTATTGATTTTACTTAATTTCGAAATCGTTTTTAATTATCTTACAAAAGTGTTTGAGATTTGTGTTTTATTTAACTCTGTTCATTTGTGAGAAACGTTTGAATAAGAATAACTGAGATTAAGCTTTAATTTTTATTGATTTTACTTAATTTCGAAATCGTTTATAATTATCTTACAAAAGTGTTTGAGATTTGTGTTTTATTTAACTCTGTTCATTTGTGAGAAACGTTTGAATAAGAATAATTGATATTGCGCTTTAATCTTTACTAATTTTACTTAATTTCGAAATCGTTTTTAATTATCTTACAAAAGTGTTTGAGATTTGTGTTTTATTTAACTCTGTTCATTTGTGAGAAACGTTTGAATAAGAATAACTGAGATTAAGCTTTAATTTTTATTGATTTTACTTAATTTCGAAATCGTTTTCAATTATCTTACAAAAGTGTTTGAGATTTGTGTTTTATTTAACTCTGTTCACTTGTGAGAAACGTTTGAATAAGAATAACTGAGATTAAGCTTTAATTTTTATTGATTTTACTTAATTTCGAAATCGTTTTCAATTATCTTACAAAAGTGTTTGAGATTTGTGTTTTATTTAACTCTGTTCATTTGTGAGAAACGTTTGAATAAGAATAACTGAGATTAAGCTTTAATTTTTACTGATTTTACTTAATTTCGAAATCGTTTTTAATTATCTTACAAAAGTGTTTGAGATTTGTGTTTTATTTAACTCTGTTCATTTGTGAGAAACGTTTGAATAAGAATAACTGAGATTAAGCTTTAATTTTTATTGATTTTACTTAATTTCGAAATCGTTTATAATTATCTTACAAAAGTGTTTGAGATTTGTGTTTTATTTAACTCTGTTCATTTGTGAGAAACGTTTGAATAAGAATAACTGAGATTAAGCTTTAATTTTTACTGATTTTACTTAATTTCGAAATCGTTTTTAATTATCTTACAAAAGTGTTTGAGATTTGTGTTTTATTTAACTCTGTTCATTTGTGAGAAACGTTTGAATAAGAATAACTGAGATTAAGCTTTAATTTTTACTGATTTTACTTAATTTCGAAATCGTTTTTAATTATCTTACAAAAGTGTTTGAGATTTGTGTTTTATTTAACTCTGTTCACTTGTGAGAAACGTTTGAATAAGAATAATTGATATTGCGATTTAATCTTTATTGATTTTACTTAATTTCGAAATCGTTTATAATTATCTTACAAAAGTGTTTGAGATTTATGTTTTATTTAACTCTGTTCACTTGTGAGAAACGTTTGAATAAGAATAATTGATATTGCGATTTAATCTTTATTGATTTTACTTAATTTCGAAATCGTTTTTAATTATCTTACAAAAGTGTTTGAGATTTGTGTTTTATTTAACTCTGTTCACTTGTGAGAAACGTTTGAATAAGAATAATTGATATTGCGATTTAATCTTTATTGATTTTACTTAATTTCGAAATCGTTTTTAATTATCTTACAAAAGTGTTTGAGATTTATGTTTTATTTAACTCTGTTCACTTGTGAGAAACGTTTGAATAAGAATAATTGATATTGCGATTTAATCTTTATTGATTTTACTTAATTTCGAAATCGTTTATAATTATCTTACAAAAGTGTTTGAGATTTATGTTTTATTTAACTCTGTTCACTTGTGAGAAACGTTTGAATAAGAATAATTGATATTGCGATTTAATCTTTATTGATTTTACTTAATTTCGAAATCGTTTTTAATTATCTTACAAAAGTGTTTGAGATTTGTGTTTTATTTAACTCTGTTCACTTGTGAGAAACGTTTGAATAAGAATAATTGATATTGCGATTTAATCTTTATTGATTTTACTTAATTTCGAAATCGTTTTTAATTATCTTACAAAAGTGTTTGAGATTTATGTTTTATTTAACTCTGTTCACTTGTGAGAAACGTTTGAATAAGAATAATTGATATTGCGATTTAATCTTTATTGATTTTACTTAATTTCGAAATCGTTTATAATTATCTTACAAAAGTGTTTGAGATTTATGTTTTATTTAACTCTGTTCACTTGTGAGAAACGTTTGAATAAGAATAATTGATATTGCGATTTAATCTTTATTGATTTTACTTAATTTCGAAATCGTTTTTAATTATCTTACAAAAGTGTTTGAGATTTGTGTTTTATTTAACTCTGTTCACTTGTGAGAAACGTTTGAATAAGAATAATTGATATTGCGATTTAATCTTTATTGATTTTACTTAATTTCGAAATCGTTTATAATTATCTTACAAAAGTGTTTGAGATTTGTGTTTTATTTAACTCTGTTCATTTGTGAGAAACGTTTGAATAAGAATAACTGAGATTAAGCTTTAATTTTTACTGATTTTACTTAATTTCGAAATCGTTTTTAATTATCTTACAAAAGTGTTTGAGATTTGTGTTTTATTTAACTCTGTTCACTTGTGAGAAACGTTTGAATAAGAATAATTGATATTGCGATTTAATCTTTATTGATTTTACTTAATTTCGAAATCGTTTATAATTATCTTACAAAAGTGTTTGAGATTTATGTTTTATTTAACTCTGTTCACTTGTGAGAAACGTTTGAATAAGAATAATTGATATTGCGATTTAATCTTTATTGATTTTACTTAATTTCGAAATCGTTTATAATTATCTTACAAAAGTGTTTGAGATTTATGTTTTATTTAACTCTGTTCACTTGTGAGAAACGTTTGAATAAGAATAATTGATATTGCGATTTAATCTTTATTGATTTTACTTAATTTCGAAATCGTTTTTAATTATCTTACAAAAGTGTTTGAGATTTGTGTTTTATTTAACTCTGTTCACTTGTGAGAAACGTTTGAATAAGAATAACTGAGATTAAGCTTTAATTTTTACTGATTTTACTTAATTTCGAAATCGTTTTTAATTATCTTACAAAAGTGTTTGAGATTTGTGTTTTATTTAACTCTGTTCATTTGTGAGAAACGTTTGAATAAGAATAACTGAGATTAAGCTTTAATTTTTATTGATTTTACTTAATTTCGAAATCGTTTATAATTATCTTACAAAAGTGTTTGAGATTTGTGTTTTATTTAACTCTGTTCATTTGTGAGAAACGTTTGAATAAGAATAACTGAGATTAAGCTTTAATTTTTATTGATTTTACTTAATTTCGAAATCGTTTATAATTATCTTACAAAAGTGTTTGAGATTTGTGTTTTATTTAACTCTGTTCACTTGTGAGAAACGTTTGAATAAGAATAACTGAGATTAAGCTTTAATTTTTACTGATTTTACTTAATTTCGAAATCGTTTTTAATTATCTTACAAAAGTGTTTGAGATTTGTGTTTTATTTAACTCTGTTCATTTGTGAGAAACGTTTGAATAAGAATAACTGAGATTAAGCTTTAATTTTTATTGATTTTACTTAATTTCGAAATCGTTTTTAATTATCTTACAAAAGTGTTTGAGATTTGTGTTTTATTTAACTCTGTTCATTTGTGAGAAACGTTTGAATAAGAATAACTGAGATTAAGCTTTAATTTTTATTGATTTTACTTAATTTCGAAATCGTTTATAATTATCTTACAAAAGTGTTTGAGATTTGTGTTTTATTTAACTCTGTTCATTTGTGAGAAACGTTTGAATAAGAATAACTGAGATTAAGCTTTAATTTTTACTGATTTTACTTAATTTCGAAATCGTTTTTAATTATCTTACAAAAGTGTTTGAGATTTGTGTTTTATTTAACTCTGTTCATTTGTGAGAAACGTTTGAATAAGAATAACTGAGATTAAGCTTTAATTTTTATTGATTTTACTTAATTTCGAAATCGTTTTTAATTATCTTACAAAAGTGTTTGAGATTTGTGTTTTATTTAACTCTGTTCACTTGTGAGAAACGTTTGAATAAGAATAATTGAGATTAAGCTTTAATTTTTATTGATTTTACTTAATTTCGAAATCGTTTTTAATTATCTTACAAAAGTGTTTGAGATTTGTGTTTTATTTAACTCTGTTCACTTGTGAGAAACGTTTGAATAAGAATAACTGAGATTAAGCTTTAATTTTTATTGATTTTACTTAATTTCGAAATCGTTTTTAATTATCTTACAAAAGTGTTTGAGATTTGTGTTTTATTTAACTCTGTTCACTTGTGAGAAACGTTTGAATAAGAATAACTGAGATTAAGCTTTAATTTTTACTGATTTTACTTAATTTCGAAATCGTTTATAATTATCTTACAAAAGTGTTTGAGATTTGTGTTTTATTTAACTCTGTTCACTTGTGAGAAACGTTTGAATAAGAATAACTGAGATTAAGCTTTAATTTTTACTGATTTTACTTAATTTCGAAATCGTTTATAATTATCTTACAAAAGTGTTTGAGATTTGTGTTTTATTTAACTCTGTTCACTTGTGAGAAACGTTTGAATAAGAATAATTGATATTGCGATTTAATCTTTACTGATTTTACTTAATTTCGAAATCGTTTTTAATTATCTTACAAAAGTGTTTGAGATTTGTGTTTTATTTAACTCTGTTCACTTGTGAGAAACGTTTGAATAAGAATAACTGAGATTAAGCTTTAATTTTTACTGATTTTACTTAATTTCGA